>WURV02153570.1:0-16876 GCA_011762755.2 Epimenia babai
AACCTACATGAGGCCCAGAGATGGCCTACATAAGGCCCAGAGACAGCCTACATAAGGCTCACAGACAGCCTACATAAGGTCCAGAGACAGCCTACATAAGGCCCAGAGACAGCCTAAATAAGGCCCAGAGACAGCAGACTCGTCTAAATCTGTGAGATAGCAGAAATATGAGCAGCATGGAACACTCAAGAAGGTACAGGTTTTTTCTGTGCCGTCTCTCCAACTGTTCAAAAAACCCCATTGGCATTAACATCATGTTAAATCCAGAGACCTCCTAACAGCGGTACCAAGGTAAAAAGCCAATAACTGCCGAGACAATTTGGGAAACCCCAACATATCGCTACACACATACCACACAGATATAATCAAACATCATAAACAGCCATCGCTATCAGCAGACATCACAAGCAGACATCGCAAGCAGACATCACAATAAGCATGAACCGTAAAGGGACGTAACAACGAGCAAACATCGCAAGTAGTCATCACAATCGAAAGTTATTTTAACAAGAACCAGCATCAGATCATCAAACAGTGTGTGTTGTAAGCAAACAGCTTCAAATGGAGATAGCACCATGAATGACGCAAGCAGAACACCTTGTATCAAGTGAATCTCGCCTTAATCTCGTTCATAGACCATCATTTCACACATAAAACCCACATAAAAAATCTATTCAATACAATTCATTCTACGGCTATTTTCATTGTCGCCTAAAAAGGGTGAAATTAGTGAAAAGGCACCCTCAACTAATGCAAATTAAAATGCTTTTGGTATCCAAAACAATTGTTATTTTCAAGTCTCCAGTGCATGTTATAGACATTTCCCTGGTGTGTAATTTTACATGAGACCACCACTTATCAGAGTGACACACTTCATTTCGATCATTTTCATTCTGATAGTCTTCATTATAACAGTCTTCTTTCTCACACTTTTTAATCTAATTGTCTTCATCTCCCTTTATTTGTAATTGTCTTCATTCTAATACTCTCCATTAGTCCTCCTTCTCATAGCTTATCTAATTTTGGACATGCCAAATTCTTAACTTCATTAGTCTAACTTGGTTAGACCATTTAAACCACTTATCATCTTAGTAAACACCACTTGTACCACTAATCAGCATAGTAAACACCACTTAGACCACTGAATCATTCGTGAAATTGCTTTCTCGTTCCTGTGCACATTACGCCATCAACCATTCAACCTGAAATCAACCAGGAATGATAGACTCAATAAGCTCAATGAATTGGGTGAACCAATGGCGTATATATAACTCACCAAGCCATTACACGCCGAGACAGCAACCTGTGATCTCGCATCGTCCTTCAGCGTGCCCCTGTAGAAACAGCCCTCGTTTTCTGCACGAACCGCATGCAGGCGAACGTCCGATAGATTTCCATAAACGTTGCGCCATCGTTCGACGGATATACCGGGAGAAAGCAGACGATGATTCTGGACGACACGTAGAACGACGTACTCGTCGTTGCTCGGCAATGGTAGCTTATAGTGGACTACGGGTTCCCGTCTGGTATTAGTTGATCGGCGTTGGCGCCGTATCGCAGCAGGGTGAAGGTCATGCGATAGGAAGTTGCCATTGTTGCTAACGATTGAAGGATGAGTGACGTGGTACGAATGAAGAGAGCGAATAAAATCCGCTACAATCGACATGAACATAAACATTAGAGATACTCGAAATAGAGCGAATAATGACACTTGATTTCAAAGATTTGTTTCCATAGAAAAATATTTCTATAGACTACCATTGATGAATGTAAATTGATGAATAAAACATGATTGGGATACCGGCAAAAACAAAGGCAAAAACCTTAAATTCGAACAGTTCCTTAACCCTAAAGCACACTGTAACATATATGATGAATGGACTATCAGTTACTGAACGTGGGTCCCATGAATCCACAAATAATACATTTCCATGCCCAAAACCTCTAGTCAAATAACAAACTAAGACAAAAATTATAAAAAGGTTATTGAAAACATTCCTTTTATACAGAAAATAATATCTGCTTACTGAAGAATGTGGTTGTGAAATTAAAGTTAGTTTACTGACTGAAGCTAGTGCATGGTGTATTGTCTGTTTTTCACCTAGAAATGCTTAGTAAACCAAAGTGGGCCAAGCTCACCACGACTTTAAAGCATGTTAAATAAATATAACATTTATGTTTAAATGTACGTTGGTTGAAATGCAAACAATACACGGTAACCAGAAAATACACACCTTGTCTTTTATCTTGGATATGTAGAGTCTGGCAAAAGGGAGTGATGGTAATGAAGAGAATAGCCAGAAAAATGCAGACGATAGACTGCGCTGTGACAGATGCGCATGATCCCTGCAGCATCTGCTTCATCATCTACATCATCGCATCTCCCTCGTTCTTAACGCCGGGTTTGTGGGACTCATTCTTCAGCGTCGGGCTCAACTGTACAATGTAGTGAAGCGTGTTGCATATTTTTAGTGAATGAACTCCGAGGAGATACTGTATTTAAAAGATGTGGATTAGCCGATGAACACAAAGTGATGCGATAGGCAATACAATTTGATGTACAATCTTAGGAAAAAGTGAAATTTAGAACCTATCAAAATGAGTTATGTTTTTGTAATAGTCTTTTCTATATTCTCTAAATGGTCTTTAAGACAGGTGATATAGTTCAGGTTTCCAATTAGTATCACAAGACAGGAAATTTACTTCTAGTTTACTAGGAGTCTCAAGAACGGTCTGCATATAAGTCTAATGAAGTTAGTTCCCATAGTCGTCTCTAAGCAAGCTTCATGGTATCTCTCAGGTATCACCTGTCTCGCAAACTCTTGTGAGCATAGTCTCTCTACAATGACAATGGTCTCTTTTGTATAATTTCTCTACAGCTGATTCTCTGGTCTGGGCAATATAGACATATAGATACAAAGACCATCTAAGATTGCCATAACGGTGAATGCAAGTGGTGAATACATGCGCGAAATAAATGCAGCTTCATTGCAATAAAATGCAGTAACAATGGACACCCCTCAGACAAATCACTGATAGCATATCATAAGTAATCAAAATGCAATTAATTAATTTAATTAACCTACCGTAGACAATTCGAACACACACCTATGTTAGTACGTATGTACTTGTGTACTCTGTACAAGTTGTATGTGCAACAAGAATTAGCAAATACGGTTCAAAAGTAAATAAAGAACACCGGGTGGCCCTGGAAGCATACGCAGAAATGTATGCTTTGGGTAAATGTCACGCTTATGTAAGACCCATTACAACATGATTGATGACAACGCTCCGACCCCTAGCCCCCATATTGTAGTCAGTAATATTAGCATAAATACCCCTTAATAAGGTGATTTGGATCCATCACTTAAATCTATTTATTATCGCACCAATGATGGCATTGTAACGTACGGTCTGGTCTGGTGTCTGGTCTGGTGTCTGGTGGAAGCCACTTATTGTGTTTATGCATCTATCCAATAAAAAGTTGCAGGTGAATTTCGTGCTGACTGTGTTTACGCGCGTATTGTATTGCGTCGTTTTTTGAGACCTTTATTTTTACAACAAATAGAAGCCATATTTTACAAACAAAAAGAGCCATATTGAGCCAATAACCACATTGAGCTAAGAGCCGTATTGAGCAAACAACTACATTTAGCCATTAAACGCAGTGAGCCAACAACCACATTGAGCTAAGAGCCATATTGAGTCAAAGACCACATTGAGCATTTAAAGACAGTGAGCCAACAACCACATTGAGCTAAGAGCCATATTCAGCCAATGACCACTTTGAGCCATTAAATGCCGTGAGCCAACAACCACATTGAGAGCCGTATTAGCCAATAACCACATATATATGAAATAACCATAAATTGCATGCAAAGTAAAAAATTATTATTAATGGACAAAATATAATCGTACATGATGTTTACATCATATATAACAATTAGTCTTTTGTTATATTAGTATTGGGACATATTATGTAGGTATGGGTAGGTATATGTAAGTACAGATACCCAAAACATGCAAAAATTTAATATGTCAATAAAGAATCATATTTTAAATAATTTTGGCAGTGAAAGAATTTATAATCTGATCGGTAGCATGTTCAAAATGCATCTCTATTATGGAGCAAATTTCGAGATATAATAAATTTAAATATCGTATTACATTGGTGATATTCGTGGCACCCCTAAATGTATTGCCGAACATATGTGACAACAATCGAGACATCTGTGCCAGATGAAGAGGTTAAGCCTGACATTAATACAGGGTAAGGATCTTATGTCAGCAGACAGGGGGGCAAATGGAAATTAATCACGTACTTGAGTGTCAGACGCTTTCTATAAACCCATTATGTGCATAAGATATGGAGGTCAGTATGTCACAAACATACGCAGGCAGTTGGTGGAAGTGAGTACGTCTTTGCAAGTAAAGGGATCTGATCTTCATTTGGGGCTAGGGGCACGTGAGTTGGCATGTCGATGGACCCGAGAGTGCGTCTGCTAGTAGCAGAGAAATCAGAAAGTCTGCTAACTGACTGGATTGCTAAATCAACGCGGTTCACCCAAAAGTTTGTTCGACTCACAAGTACGTCCCTCACTTCTGATCCCACAGACAGCTCAAGACCAGAAATAATGTGATTTTGATGGATATACGACGAATGCGATATAATTTACTCCCAACATTTCTAATTAAATGAAAGGAAATGAAATTTTATTGAATTATAGTGCCCTCTTAACACATGGCTATCCAAAACACATTACAAATTTACTTGATTTACTACAATTAACTAGAAACACAAGGAATACGGTTCAAAATCGAACTCGGTATACCATGAATATATCGACAGTAAAAAAGGCATATACAGTAAGATCACATATAAAGAAAATATAACTAAAAATATGTAGCAAAGATCGGATATTTGCACAGTGTCAGACATATAAAAACGCTGTAAAACTATGTTGAATATCACACTTTCTAATGATGAACTATAATCTTCCGCCCCCTGTGCAAGTTGTTTACAACCGATATATCTACTCTAGCATAGGCGACAGTGGATTAATATTTCACAGACACAACAGTCAAATGAATAATGTCACACATACAGGATAGAACATCGCGTTCAGATTGTCAAATACGTATTCTCCTTATACGTATAAATATATTATCCTTTAGCCAAGTTGGTGGATGAACATTCTATTTGTGATATATAACTATAGATGATAATTTAACACTATTATCAGTATCGACGATAAATACCTGTTAAACACACTTGACTATTTTATTTAAAATGTATTTGGTAAGGATATTTCTTGAGGGCTGAATGTATGTAATATAGCAAGAAAACCAAGTTAATCGTTGTCTAGGCGATTGTAGGCTTTTACTAAGCTACCCTACCATTTGATTAGCCTCATTTGTAAGCAGTGGGGAAAACACCTACTGTAAAAAGCCCACTGTGCCTCGGTAGAAAACTGACCTTTTCCATTCACGCCTTCAATACTAATTACAATAGCGGCTATAAAAATCCTATGATTCAAGAAGAGACAGGGGGGGGGGTCAAAAGGCTATTCTTTACAGGGACATGCATTTGACTTAGTTCGCACTTGCTGGTATGCAATGGTCAGAAGCATAGCCTTTCATGCGAGAGGTCATGCATTCGAATGCATACAGAACAAGGATTTTCGCCCCCATCTTCCACAGTAGGAAATAAGCAAAATTCTTATGAATGAATATTGAGGAAGATTTATTGCTAAGTGGGTTATGGTAAAGCATCTTAATGATGTAAGAGGGGGAATTTTATCGAGTGCGACTGACATTTACTACCATTAATCAAGTAGCACTAAAACTTTGCCCTTCCCCTTTTTACTAAGTTCGCCAGAATGATAATAAAGTAGCCGAAAATAACATAAAAACAAGAGGCCAAAGAGGCCTCAAGACGCTCACCCAACTTTTGAAAAAAATATATAAAAAACAAAAAACAAAGAAACATTTTTAAAAAATGTTAAATGAAACAAGAAGCACTTGAGATGTTAAAGAGAAAACTCGAAAAACACTCTGGCAAACTAAATAAATATCTCTCAAAAAAGCCAACAAAAACTAAAAAAAAACAAAAGACAAAAGAGGCCTCTAGACACTCAGATATTAAAGCAAGAGGCCAAACAGGCCTCAAAACACTCATTCAGATATTTTAAAAAAGCTAAAGGGGCCTGAGAACACACTTCTGAAAAATTAAAACATTTAGAAAATTTAAGGTCGTTGAGAAAATTTCAAGTAAAATTACAAAGATCAACAAATTGTTACCTCCCTTGGTCGATGATATACTTGAATAAATCTAAAACACCAACCCAACGATAATATCTGTCAAATTGCAGAGCTCTGCGATAAGCATTTCTTGAAAAGAAACGTCACCGGAAATTACTTCCCCTTGATCCGATGATGATATGCTTAACAAATCTAAGAGACTAACGTTAGGAGAATATCTCCCAAATACAAAGCTCTATGATAAATGGTTCTTGAAAAGATTTCGAAGAAAATGTTAATATCGGATGGATGGACGATGGACAAAGCCCGATCAGAAAAGCTCACCGAGCATAAGCTCAGGTGAGCTAAAATCATATTTGGTATTGCCTAGGAAACCATTCCCCCACTTTAAGGTACATTTACCAACCAAACTCCTCTAAGCATAGATTACTTGCAATTTCCTATTCTGATAAACACGAGACTATCTAAGAAATATATTTATTATGTATTATTATGTAATCAAAAAAAGATTTCATGATGAATCAGACATTTATTACGCACTGATTATAAAATGATCTAAATGTTCCCTTTGAGCGAGAAAAAATGAATAAACAAACTAGGGGAATCCGCAATTTATTTATCCATAAAAAATATTGATCAAACAAACTGAACTATAAATACACACATTAAGCAAGCAGAAATCGGGAAAATGCCACAGTAAATTAAAAAAAATTATTTAGAACCTAGCTGTATTCCTGCTTCTCTCATCCTGGCATCATTTTCTACTGATCTTAGATACAGTAGGCTTTTTGGTTATTGCAAACACCCTTCGATGTATGTCTTGTGTATAATTTGAAAGCATGGAAGAGTGGGCATGGGAGATAAGTGTGTATAGGTCAATATCTTGGGCTCTGGGGTAGACCTGGAAGTACTTCAGAACTCCCGCTTCAACCTGTGTGCTGTCTGGCAGATGAGGTTTGGCAGTGACTCGACCGACTACCAGATCAGGATGCACCGTGGTGGACAAGTGGCTGATCCGCACTCTGTGTGTGCAAGATGCCTGAGCCTGTCAAATTGACGGTAGATCTACAACCTGAGTATATGTAAATGGGACCTCGCAGGATGTAGAAAGAGCTTCTGTTACCTCGGGGAGATGCTATATACCAGTAGTGGCTGTGTGCCGACCATCAGCAACAAATGCGACCGGGATCAGAGCAAGATCAGGTACAGCTGTGCCTCAGCCCCATTATGATGTTAAAACACTTCACCAAGAAGGCAAGTGTCTGGACCCTCTGATCCTGCACCCTGTCATGCTTCACGGCAGTGATGCACCCAATTCTACTGACCCGTAATGACTCACCATTCTGATTGCGTTATTTGGATCAAACGGAACTTGTGAGTACCTGCTTGTTTGCCGCTTGAAAAGCTATGTATGGGAGACATCAACTTTGTGCTAAAATGAGTTATTGCTTGATCTCAATCCAAATTTGTTACGACTGATATGAGAATACCGTATATACTCACTTATAAGACGACCCCCTGACTTTAGAAACACAAAAGTCAATTTTAGCGTTGACCCGTTTAAAGACGAGGCTAACTTTTATTCATAATACAGTACTAGAAATGTAAATAAATCTAATTGCGACTGACCCACGCGTTGACGTCTTTGTCGTTAGTAAATAAAAAGTGAAAAAGAAAACAATTTTTGAAGAATAAACACAATAACAAAAACAGGACATCAAAAGGGCACAACAGACGATCTTTGACTGTATATACAGTAAAAACAACACACGCTATCAAACCGCTACGTTATACGCAGACCTGTCTATGATGCGAAACGCTACCTGGCGCCTGCGCACGACAATGTGGTTTGAAATAATTATAGTCTCACTTAGAAGACGACCTCCCCACTTTGAATCTAGGTTTTGGTGAAAAAAGGTCGTCTTGTATGTGAGTATATACGGTATGTTTCGTAACAATCCAGGCAATGACAGAGGTCACTTCAAACACCTCGTGCATCTATGAAATTAGACGCATTGAGACTGCTGGATGTAGAGGTTGTGGCAAAAACATCAAGTTGTGGAATGTATAGCAAATTATATTAGTTTGCAACCTGTCTGCCATTTACACGAGAGGGGAGAGATGCTTGGAGACAGGCAAGTAGTCAAGCTGATATGCCTCTAAAAAAACTGGCTATGATGAGGATATGCACATTCTCAAATACCTGGTCCTTCGATTATAGTGCTTCAGCTAAAATCAAACTCCAGTACACACTCTAGAAGGCCTGAACCTTTAATAAAGTTGCCCGACCAAAATATAGTCCAGTACACAGTATCATATGTGAACCTTTAACAGCTTTTTAAGGCCTGGATCTTTGGTAAAACTGCCTTAACCGAAACACTTCTAGTACACATTCTGGAATGTCTGGTATCACAGAACTACACTACATAAAAGCCAACACTAATATGTAATAATAACAACGCACACTTCACAAAACAATATGACTGGAGTGTACTACTGAATTTCCAAGATGCACATTGGTACATCTGTCGCACGGCCCACCTGGTGCAAAACAACTTGATGAGCATGTATGCACCTGATGCACGTTTATGTTGTGTTATAAACAGACCCTGTACTGGAGCTCAGAGGGTGCCTGCTAGGTGATGAATGAATGCAGAAGATGTTGTACTGGCGTTAACATTCTCAGCTGTCCAGATAACCAGGTGTTACCGAGAGGGCTAGATACAGTGCAGAGACGGCGAAGCCATTGTTGTCTCGAACTTAGTCATTGATACTGAAGAATGCCTACACAAATCATTTACCATAAATGCTTATGGCGATCGCAGCTTAACATGAAATATTTATAGATCGGGCCATACGTTAGAGAAAGGATGGCCGTCTGCACACCTCAAAAGACTAAACAGACGATCTGACAGAAGGCAGAAACTCATTGGCTACGAAATATTTCAATGCATTGAGATCTTAACGAATTTCTCTGTATGTTTAGTAAATTAGAGCATTTTTCCTTATCACCTATTTATATATACACTTCGTGCCGCCAGACCACATAATTCGATGAATCTGGCAAAGTGCCTCTGCAATTTTGGCTTTAAGTAGAAGATTAACTTACAGCAAGCTCTACTCCATCGGTTTTAAATAGACCTTTGTATCTCATGCAAAAATCGTGATTCCTAATCAGTTCAACGTACGTAAGTAGAAATTAACGAGACTATAGCAGAAAAAGGTGAGTTCCTGAATGGAATATGGAAGCACAAGTGCATTGGCTGAAGACCAAACGACTTTTTTAACTCAATTCCACCACAACCTTCAAGTGTGAAAAATGGTTGTTGAGTCTAGCGTGTTGTTAAAATATACACATGTTACATGTACCAGAAAGATTGGCTGGAAACGCGCGCACTGTGTATTTGTTTAGAAGCAAAATGTGGTAAGATTAGTACGTACCAGGTGTACAAATTGCTGGTTGGAATCACTTAACTTCAGAAGAAAAGACGATATTGTATCGATGAAAGTCGTTAAGAATTTTAACATTAACATTCCAATAAATAACAATATTAGCTATTATGACATTAAGAGCATAAAAATAGAGAATGGAGAATCGAAATGACATCTTTACGAGGAGAATAATCAACGCTCAAATAGTTCTTAGACATGAACCTTAATAGGATGATGTTGCAAACTGTCAAACACCGACAAATATACAGTAATGTTATATAGACTGTGTATAAGAATAATGCAATAAAGCTGATCTAGTGAAGTCTACAATGGAGTTAGTTAGAAAGTTAGTTATTTAGTTAGTTTATTAATTAGAAATAGGCTGATTATTGAGGTAGTCGCGCAGGCCATTCTTGACCCTTTACCAAGCTAGCTGATGTAGTTGACCCTACTATGGGGAAAATGCTTATGAAGACTACAGCGTTGGTAGACAGTTGACCACTGTCCATTCTTGTCACTGCTTTTAACTGTGTTGCCTTCATATGACATAATCTACCGGGTATGTGATAGATGAAAATTATTTACAATGAGATAATGAAGATATAAGCAGCCCTTATAACCACACTACACAGGTTGCCCAGACCTCCATGGGAAGATGAGGTTCAAGGAGCCCCTGACTAAGCAAAATGCCAAAGACGCCTCGAGACGCTCACACCTGAAAAAAGTGAAATAGAAAAAAAAACGACACGGAGGCCATCTAGATATTAGAACAAGAAGATAAAAAGGAGACTGCCTGGTATCAAAAATAATAGACAAACGGGACCTTTTAAAACCCATTAAGATACTGAAACAAGAAAATACAGATTTGTGGATAAAGCTTGGCTGAAATTTCCAAAATTGAGATGCCCTCAACAAATCCGAATGACACCTACACTGACAGTATCTGCCAAATGGCAGACCTTTGCCATGAGTTGACATGGAGATAAAAGATTTTCAAATTAAAATCAAAAAATTAACCCCTCCCCCGATAATGAGTTGCTGAACAAATTTCAGAGATGTTAACCAAAGGACAATATCAGCCGAATGGCAGACCTCCGCGAAGAATGATAAAAATACAATAATGTAAAAATACCAACATCAACACAAATTACCTCCCCTTACTGTCATGGCTATATAAACATCAAATCTAGAGACGAACCCAATAAAAATATTTTCCAAATATTAGCCCTCTGCAATAAGCGGCTCTTAAGAAGAAAATCAATCTTTCGAGAAAAAATATGAACATCGGTAGAAGTTACCTCCCGTAGCTCTGATGACACTTTGAACAAATCTAGAAGAGACCAACCCCAGGGACAATATCTGACAAATAGCAGACCTCTGCGATAAGTGTTAGCAGAGGTTTTTTAAGAAAATGTTAGCATCGGATGGATGGATATTTCAAATGGTTGGTAATGAGTGAAAAGTGGTTACTAGTGATATTTAAATTGTTGTTAGTGAGTGGAAGGTGGTTACTAGTGATATTCAAATGGTTGGTAGTGAGTGAACGGTGGTTACTAGTGATATTTAAATGGTTGGTAGTGAGTGAACGGTGGTTACTAGTGATATTTAAATTGTTGTTAGTGAGTGGAAGGTGGTTACTAGTGATGTTTAAGTGGTTTGTAGTGAATGAAAGGTGGTTATTAGTAATATTTGACTGGTTGTTAGTGAGTGAAAGGTGGTTAATAGTGACATGTAAATGGTTAATAGTGAGTGAAAAGTGGTTACTAGTGATATTTAAATGGTTGGTAGTCTAGTGAGTGAAAAGTGGTTACCAGTCAATATCAGTGAGTGAAGGCATATATATATTACACTTATTCACTAAACGCTGGCGTACTCATCACGACACAATAGCGATAATTTTCATCGTACGTCTGCAACACGAGTGTATTTAGCCGCGCGAAGTGCATGCGTAATGAAGACAGCACCGTTCATCGTGAATGAACGTTCGTGTCATTCATGAATTACACGCATGACGTGTCACAATAACCACAGGTGGTTTGGGAGGAGCAGAAACCAGTGAGAACCACAGTGAGAACCACATCACAAGCGGTAACTAAACGGAAACCACACGTAACGTTATGGATAGCATCGGGGCAAGTGAAGGGGGCAGAAAGACAGCCCGTACGAAAAATAAACGGTGAGAATTTCCAATTACTAATTGTGCGTATTTCGTGCAAGAAATAAATACAAACGGCAGACTGTAACACATTTACGTTTATAGTAACATTTGGATCGATCGTAGCCAATATTAAGACACAAAACAAACAGAAATTAATAGATAATACCGTGTGCGTAAGTGCAGGGATTAGTTGTTATAATTATTTAGAAATAATGCACGTCTGTTCTATATCCCGTAAGATGTCCTTGAATAAGGGCCGATTATATCTGCCGGGCATTGTGCGTGTTCGAATGAATATGTCAGAGGAGTGCATAGTACTAATAATGAACAATTGACCATTGATGTATCCCATAACTGACCTATCGGGGCAGAACTAATGGTGACTGAAGTGCTGGCACGATGATACACGATCGACCGTGATTAAAGAATTCATGGATATGATTTGAAGGGACTAAAATAGACTTTGGGGACTCAAATATGGCCCGTTTCTATCGAAATAGCGTCTAATTTAATATCGCTATAAGATGGGCAACCTGTTTTGACACTTCAACAATATTTAGATTCGAGAACAATCTAGATAAACGCGGTTTATCTAGATTGTTCTTTATATTGTCTAATTTTCGAATCTAAATATATTTGCAAAAAATGTTTTTCTTTGTCGACGTTTCTTCCTTTTTTCATTTAGTACCATCTAACACTGTTCTCCAAAATACATATACTGTACAATTTACATGTATTACATAATTATCAATGACTTGGCCCTATAGTTTTTACTCACAGAAGGTGCGTTTTACAGCCGGGATGTATGAGAGTTAATAGTACACTTAAAAAATAATTCCATTTCATAATTTAATTTCATTTATTCATCACGTGCTTTGTGTCA
This sequence comes from Epimenia babai, assembly GCA_011762755.2. Taxonomy (NCBI): domain Eukaryota; kingdom Metazoa; phylum Mollusca; class Solenogastres; order Cavibelonia; family Epimeniidae; genus Epimenia; species Epimenia babai. The sequence goes on from WURV02153570.1 coordinate 12,735, forward strand.
TGGCATGGCGGTCCCTGACAAGCCTATTGCCTGCGCTATACCTGAATGTATTTATAGGCCGATTACTGGGGTAATCGCTCCATGGGCCATCCTTGGCCCTTTAAAAAGCTAGCCTATTAACGTGGTTAACATGACAATTTGATTAGCATCACTTTTGAGGGGTGGGGGAAAAACACCTAGTGCGAAAAACCCACCGAGTCTGGGTAAACAATTGACCTTTTTCCATTCACGCCACTGGTTCCAGACGTCTACATACGGGCTACATATGTCACATACTCCACTAAGTCAATGAAATGGCAATCGCTATTTACAAAGAGATGACGATATAGCAGGAAGGTAAGTGACATAGGGACCATACAAATAACATCGGAAGCATAGCAAACGTCAGTGGGTTAAAAGCCCTAAAACAGAACTACACTGCAAGGGCTACCCAGACCCCCATGGGCACAGGGGGTTTAAGGCGTTTTCAGCCCGAAAAACGCCACAGGTTGTATACTGGGTAAAGCGAGAATTGAACCAGGGACGGTTGTATACTGGCTAAAGCGAGAATTGAACCGGGGACCTCTGGATTCAAAGTCAAATGCTGCAACAACGCTAACTGCTCCCTCATTGCCTGCACTAAACAAATAAAAGAATATAAAATTTATTTCTTTGAAGTCTATTTTTTAGCCTCTCTGTCGAATATACGCTACAGTCTAGTAAAAATCTGAATAGCATACATATACGTATGATAAAAGTGTGAATCTATAAATAGGCCTAGGTTATCTATTATTGTCTACATGGTCAGTATACATATTACGAAACAGCAACGTTGCATAATGCAATGGGGGGGGTAATAGAGGAGATAGTGACAAAATGACATTGTGTATAATGACAAATAAAACACCATCATCGCCGTGGTAACATAAAGAACTTACTTGTTTCGCGAGATCTTTGAGGAGTATATATCCAGTAAGCGAGTGATAAAGTTACCTGTCAGCTAATTCGATTTGTGAAACTATTACTGTTGTTCGTGCGATCGGATAGATAACACTTAACGCGGGGAGCATTCATTGAATGTAAATGCAATCGTAATCGCGTAATCGTAATCGCAGACTTGGATTATGTCTCGGGTAAATCAATACAGCACACTGAAACGCGATATTATTGATGGCAGGGGTAAACGTAAAATCTATTAAAGCTAAGATGCTTACGCTAGTAGTAACAATTAAGACTGGGAGAAAATCTACTGGTTAACTCGGCTCTGTGGTGCCACCCGGCGCGGGTCCACTGATATCAGTCGACTGGACCCTAGTGCCGCTACACACGAAAATATCAGCGCTATCGATATATTATATTATGTCTAATAACATACTCTAGCAGGACAAGAGTTTAAAGGTTAAGGTTAAAGCATTACATCAATGATGCGCATACAGTGAAACCCTCGTAATGCGACGCTATATCCCTACCCGTTAGCGGAATCACTGCACAAGTTAGTAATGAATATATATTTAAGAAACAGTAACAAATGCAATTATTTGCATTTAATTTGTTATCTAGCAAAATAGTGCCTTCCATTTAATAAAAAGGCATTCACATTAACAAGAATATTTCGATAAATGGGACAGAATACAATAGACGAGTAATGAATAAGATAAAAAACTCAGGATAAAAACAGAATTATTCTATTAAACGATATGATATTAACAGGAATGAGGAGTATTAATGTACTTTTTCGTAATAAATAAAACTACAGCTAATCTCAGGATAAATAACATATTACATTAAACAGCATCGCATTGAGAAGGGTTCCGCTGGATACGATCAAAACCACGTAATAAGACTAGATAACTAGCAGTACAATATATTAACAATGCACGAAATTATAAGTAGAAGCTATAGATGAGCTCCGGTGTAGTATAGACTGAGTGGAGCAGCGGTGTAGTCTACAGATTACGCAGGTAAGACAACTGTTGAGCATCTGTCATGCAATGTCTACCTGCAGCATAAGCACGGGCGCACCAGTGTGTGTATGTATGTGTGTATGTATGTGTAAGGGAAAAAGCCTATATACATACTGAGCACTGCTAGCTATAGCCGGCCGAGCGTCCGTCCGTTCGTTCGTTTATACACGCGCGGCGAATGCGTGGTATTACTCCCTTATTACCGCGCGCACCGTTAGCCCAATACCCGGTATACACAGTAGACGTATCACAGGTACGCCGCGTACTGCACAGCTTTTGTGTTACCTTTTACCACGTCGTAGGAAGCATGACCCCCATACATGCATAATGGACGATTTTTAACACGTGTTTGCCATGATTGTCGAAAATATTAAGAGATAACTAGTTTACCACGCCATTGAATGTATATTGCAGTATACTCGGTGCAGCTCTGCGAGGTTTCTCGGTGTAAATCTTGCAGAATTTTCTAAATTAGGACGGGATACCAAACTCATTAAATATAGCAGGTAAATCTGAAACATATTACTGCAATTCTTTATTTTTGGCATGCCCATTGCAAGATGGCAAATAGGTTGTATGAAATTACGTAATACTTATGGCGGGGTGGTTTTATTACAAACCAGAGTGGTCTAATCAATCTAAGTGGTCTTATCAAAAGAGGTGACCTAATTAGCAATTACCGCGGGCAGTTACATCATGAGAGGTGGTCTTACGATAAGAAGTGGTGGTTTTTATCACCAGAAGATGTCCTATTACTGGAAGTGGTCTTGTTGAAGTGGTTTTATCACAATACTAGCCAAACCATACAGGCTTTGCTAGTGTACACAATATTTTTATTTTTTTAGAAAATCATGAAAAAGTCAATGCAATGATTGATATGTGGATAAAAATCAACGTGTTTTTAGTTTCTACTCATAAATACCACGTTTCTATTAGTTTTGTTTGTGGGAAAGTTCCAGAGTGAAAGTCCAGAGACACAAATTACGCCATTGATTTTTATTTTAGGGTTTATAACATAAACAATTAGCTAATTATATCTCCAAAACTTAATGAAGAGTTCCATAACAGACCCACACACACCAACAGACAGGATTACTGCTTTATTTTACGAGATACAGTAAATGTTGGGTGAAGGGAGACAACACTATATAACATGAAAATAATTTTTGAAATTTTATGCCTTGTCCTAAATAAGAAGTTCTGTAGTTTCTTATGGTTAAGGGGACAATCCAAGAGACCTGGGAGGAGTTTAATAACAAACAAACCCACTTACAGAGAGGATAACAACTTAATTATATCATAAGTAGCTTTTTTCAACAGAGGGGTATTATCAATGACGATGTATCATCACTGCCTTAGTATAGGAAGAATGAAGTGGTAGTCAGAGTAGCAGTAGGAAGAATGAAGTGGTAGTCAGAGTAACAGTAGGAAGAATGAAGTGGTAGTCAGAGTAGCAATAGGAAGAATGAAGTGGTAGTCAGAGTAGCAGTAGGAAGAATGAAGTGGTAGTCAGAGTAACAGCAGGAAGAAAGAAGTGGTAGTCAGAGTAACAGTAGGAAGAAAGAAGTGGTAGTCAGAGTAACAGTAGGAAGAATGAAGTGGTATTAAGAGTAACAGCAGGAAGAATGAAGTGGTAGTCAGAGGAGCAGTAGGAAGAATGAAGTGGTAGTCAGAGTAACAGCAGGAAGAATGAAGTGGTAGTCAGAGTAGCAGCAGGAACAATGAAGTGGTAGTCAGAGTAGCAGCAGAAAGAATGAAGTGGTAGTCAGAGTAGCAGTAGGAAGAATGAAGTGGTAGTCAGAGTAGCAGCAGGAAGAATTAAGTGGTAGTCAGAGTAGCAGCAGGAAGAATGAAGTGGTAGTCAGCGTAGCAGCAGGAAGAATTAAGTGGTAGTCAGAGTAGCAGCAGGTAGAATGAAGTGGTAGTCAGAGTAGCAGTAGGAAGAATGAAGTGGTAGTCAGAGTAACAGCAGGAAGAATTAAGTGGTAGTCAGAGTAGTAGCAAGAAGAATGAAGTGGTAGTCAGAGTAACAGCAGGTAGAATGAAGTGGTAGTCGGAGTAGCAGTAGGAAGAATGAAGTGGTAGTCAGAGTAGCAGCAGGAAGAATGAAGTGGTAGTCAGAGTAGCAGCAGGAAGAATTAAGTGGTAGTCAGAGTAGCAGCAGGTAGAATGAAGTGGTAGTCAGAGTAGCAGTAGGAA
>WURV02153581.1:0-16875 GCA_011762755.2 Epimenia babai
TCCTCCTCCTCTTTTTCCTCCTCCTCCTCTTTTTCCTCCTCCTCCTCTTTTTCCTCCTCCTCCTCTTTTTCCTCCTCCTCCTCTTTTTCCTCCTCTCTTTTTCCAGGTGAGCGTGTTGAGGTCCCTTGGGCCTCTTGTTACAGTTTTCGGTCACGACTCGCGTCAAAATTAACGCCACACCAATTTGAGAAGGTATTAGGTTTAAGTTTATTGTACAAAACTGTAAATGACGGCGCGAACAATTCACAGAACACAATTCGCACAACACTGAGCATTACGACGGATGAAGACAAAATGAGAGGGATATAATATTTAAAATCGTTTCATAGAACTTTTATTTTGATTCTATGGTGGTAAAATACAAATATTTAACAAAGAATCTTCTTAAAGATTTTTTTTCGAATTTGATGTAAATTTAAGAAGAAATGTGAGGTGTTACATGCTCTCGTATACGAATCTACACAGAACAGTCTGAGTACGACTATTACCATTAGTATACGCGATGTATGAAAATAACGTATTCACAAATATATTACTCTCGTAAAATAAATTTTAATAGAACCCATTTAAAGTTAGAAGTTTAGGGCAAAACTGTATACAAAAGCACAACCATCAGTGCATTAAGTAAGTAGTAAACGTAATTAAAGGCCAAGAGAAAAACGCGAATTTAAACTGTACAGAAATTACGCAAGTATTACGCAAAGGATGGAATAATTAGTAATAATGTTATAATTTATTATAATAAGTAGTCATTGGTGACGTCGGTAGTATATTTGTATAGACACGTCATCGTCGTTGACAACTACGCCTAGTAAATTAGCAACTAAGAACTATAAAAATTTAAGAAAAAATATCTAAAGTATATAGTAAATTATGATTGAGTTCCGTGCGGTGCTGTGTATTAAAATTATACTGGCCTAACATTTTAAAAATAAAACTCCAGCAGGAAATAATGAGGAGAGACGATCGATATCTAGGTATATCTAACTCATACGTATGATTACTTCGCTAACCAACGAAACCAATTACGGTTTAATATAAACTTAGTACTTAGGTAAATACTTTACAGATCAAAACGACTTTAGTAACTTGTTCTATCCTGATGTTCGACAGAGGACAGATTAGTAATGGCTTGCTAATTCATCGGATGACCTCAAGAGCTACAGACAAAGGGTCTCTTGGGACAGAAGGCCCGGTGGTCATAGTTTGTTTTACCAGTCAGTGCTTGGTTTGAATCTGACCAACAAGTATAACAACCCTTACAATGTCTTCTGTCGGCATTTCCACTTAATTCTCACGCCTGATTTGGTAAATCCTTCTGCTGTTGTGTTTACGTATAAGCACCTTCCGACATAAACCTACACTCGCGAAAAAAACGGATTATCGTGATGTCATTAAAATAGTCACTAACACAACCGGTACGGCGGCGAGTCGGCGAATTTAATATAATTTTATCACGTGACATTTGCCCGTTGCAATGGCGTCACTCGGCCTCATTTTGAGAATTTGAACCAAACCGCCTAAGCCTGATATCTAATCATGCTGTTTGGGGTTCCTTAACAAAATTCTTCAAGGTTGATGCCAATGCCACCGCCGTACAAGAATGTCACGTGACAGCAACACAGTCGTTTAAAAACATGGATTATGCATAAAAGTGTAAGTGCTGGATACTTCTCGTAGTTGAATACAAGTACACTCTACGAAAAACAAATTTAAATATGTCACAAAATCCTGCAATTTCGTCTCCCAATACTGCTGTAACTTGTATATCACTATAAATCAAAGAAAGTGTACATCTAGCCTTCTGCAATGGTTTCACATAAAATATATCTGAGGGGATTTAACGTATCTGATTACCCATGTTAATTTATCCGCCATATTTACGATCTGAAATTACAAAATTACGTCATAATGAAAACGCCTTACAGAAATTTTTATCGAACATACGCAACGTGCAACAGCATCTACAATTCATCAGCTGCTCAAACGACGGTTTGCTTTTAATTTTACTAGTTTGACAATCAACGGGTAATGATAGCACACTATCTGTACCGGTTTAGGGTACAGTCAGTAAATGACCGTGGCATGATCGCTTGTGTCGAATCTATAACGTATTCTGTATTCTCGTATGAAGAAAAGTATGTCACAAGATGTCGTCGAATATACAGCCAGTGAGAGGGTAAATGGGACATGATGTTTAAATGCCTAGTAAATACGAATCACAACAACATGATTGAGTTACGAATAACTTGAAACGTTACCTAAGTACTGTAACTGTACATCGACAAAAATACACGCACGTGATGATGGCGTGATTGGCTCATAAATTTTACACCTCGATAACATTGGTACGATTTCACTGTAATTCACGAAGGTGGTATGAGAGTGGTATGATCACCATTATATGGTAATGAGTTATGACATTTGTTATATATTTACATAACATACAGGGACAATATATCATATGAAAACAGCCACTTTGAGAAAGTTAAGCGTGGAGATGTACACACTACAGTCGAATTGCTACACTAGTACCGTAGTTGTTAATGTTAGTTATATTTGAGAACGAGGGATCATGGGTTGTAATTCAATTATGGCCTATAAATAAAATTTTTGTTGAAATTCACTCTTCATTGTTGTGTAAAAACTACGCCATACAAAAGAGACGGTTGATCAATATTTCGATCAATATTACAATAAATATTCGTTATTAGTCAAACGTCATTATCATTTTAAATACAATTTCAACGTAAATAAAATGTAAAGTAACAACCTTAATGAAACAGAAAATACTTACAAATTCAATGCATTACGCAGACACATAAGAAGGGACAGAACTTGCCTAACATCACTACTGTCGTGTCTACGTCGTTAAAGGCATGTCATGCGAACATACTGGTATTTAATGGCGATTGTGGCCCTTGATCCGTGAAACCATTGGATATGAAGTGGGGAAGTATTTACAATGTGTTTGGCACACACAGCAGTCGTGCATGGGTAGCCGTTGCCATGGTTACTCCCTCGTCATCGACTAGAGCTTCCTTATTTCCATAGATCGTGTGTGTATCGAGTCTCGTATGTGCACTGCACATAACAATCGAAGATTACTTCTGGCAACAGTCGTTCATTGTATTCGCTAAAGCCTCGACGATGGATTTCTCTCGCCTCCCCTTACACTCAAAACCACAAAATGCATGCAGCGGATAATACACTGTGTAATGTTTTAAAGTGGTTGTCAGCTGTTGCAGTCAGTAATCTTTCAATGGTCTTTCTTCGACATAGTTTTAATCCACTCAAAAGGAATTCAGATTGAGCTCGAGCTATAACTCAGTTGAGCTCGAGCCATAACTCAGTTGAGCTCGAGGCATAACTCAGTTGAGCTCGAGGCATAACTCAGTTGAGCTCGAGCCATAACTCAGTTGAGCTCGAGCCATAACTCAGTTGAGCTTGAGCCATAACTCAGTTGAGCTCGAGCCATAACTCAGTTGAGCTCGAGCTATAACTCAGTTGAGCTCGAGCTATGATTCAGTTGAGCTCGAGCTATAACTGAGTTGAGCTCGAGCTATAACTCATTTGAACTCTCTGAACTCAGTTGAACTCTCTGAACTCAATTGAACTCTCTGAACTCAATTGAACTCTCTATGATCTCAGTTGAACTCTCTGAACTCAGTTGAACTCTCTGAACTCAGTGGAACTCTCTATGATCTCAGTTGAACTCTCTCTTAACTAAGTTTACCTCTCTTTTAATGGTACAAATGGTATTGATGTACATTTCTCAGATCTCAGACAGGGCCCCCCCCCCCCTCTAGATAAACGCCGATTCTCACATGTTGCGTCGACCGCCCATTCAGTCCATTAGTCATGTGACCCCGCATGGCGGTAGCAGCACCATCACCATCACTGCCGGGTAATGTGAACGAAGGCAGTAAGTGACAGGTCGATGGCGATCAGTTTGCATAGTGATCAAATGATCCGAGGTATTCCAGCGCAGCCCGGTAACAGAACTGATACTGATCCTGGGAACACATGACAATGTCCTTCCAGATAACTACGTTTACTGCACGTATTTTTCCATTTAATAATTAACAGGAAATTGAATATCTGAAAAAATTCAACAGAGGATATAGTGGTACAAATGGCAAAACGCATTCATCACTGGTTAACCCATGTCCTGCAACACTCAGAAAACAAGTTATCTCTGATTAATCCTTGACCTGCCACACTCAAAAACGCATCCATCACTGGTTAACCCATGTCCTGCAACACTCAGAAAACACGTTATCTCTGGTTAACCCTTGTCCTGCCACACTCAGAAAACACGTTATCTCTGGTTAACCCTTGACCTGCCACACTCAAAAACATATTTATCACTGGTGGTAATCTTTAAAAAAAACCAGTGCCTGCCGAATGACTAGTGTTACATTGCACCGAGTGGGTGACTTGCTCCGTTAAATTTAGATATTTATCACATTTACAAAAACATCGAATTTTGGAGCCTTAATCATGCTACAAATTTACAGAATACAAGGGAGCGATATACAATAACATAATTTAAGCAGCTATAACGGATCTTATAAATTTGATGACTGAGATGTGATGTTAAAACTTCACAATAAGTGTATATAGTCGATAAATGAATCATGTCCAATGATCGGAAAGACGACCTACACCTACTGAAGTAGACATGATACAGTATATCAAAGCCCATATTGATATGTAATCTCATTAAAACTTATTACCTAATGTTCGTATAATGTAAATATCACTATGACAGTAAGCTATTAGTAAGTTTGCTATTATTACAACATTGCGAGTCATGAAGCTGTTACATCACAATTTCTTGAATTTAAAACTTAAAATAAATCAATAATAAATTGATATCTAGATGTTGTTTTCGTCTTTAGTGTATGCACAAAATACATGCAGGATTAGGGGAATATGTTATTTTGTGCCTAACATAAAGTGCTGTGGGGGGTGCGTTTTTACCTCAGTTTGCACCATGGCTGGTCGTTGCGTGCGCAGGATCTTGACTGTGGTGAACATATCGACATATCCCTCGTATCGCATGCGTTCCAACACTATACTGAGGGTGACAAACACACCCGTGCGTCCCACACCCGCACTGTAATACACATAAAGCCCGTTGTGATTGTGAAACAATGCCACAAAATTTTGCCTCTGATATTCTGAGGACTCAGCTAATGATTTTTGCTGGAGACGGAAGCAAATGGCCGATTGAGTTATTGCAGTTAATGATACTGTGCCACTATAACGACTTCCCAGCACTGTATTATACGTTGCTTTCTACCGTTTAAAGAACATTTGGCAAACTAACACACTGTAGTAGCTGTGATAATTAAATTTTGTATCAGACTTAATCCACAGATTCTTAGTTAAGTTATTTCTAGGTAAGTTATATCAAGACAGACTTTCAAAGACCCTATCAATCTGGCCATGACTTGGATAGACCTCGAGAACAAACACGATAATGTTTTTTGAAAGAATAAACTTTTTTCTGTTATTTTATCTTTGATCACCGTGTCAATAAATTGATTACGATTTTAATCAAGCCCAATGTGTAATATTCCGGACAAAATTTACTTAGTGATAAAAATTAAGGCTAAACAAATACCTGCAGTGTACTGTGATTGGTCCATCTTGACCGAATTGCTCCTTCGTTTTATGGACTTGACCAATAAAATCTATGAAGCATTCTCCTGACTTTGGCACACCTTGTTCTGGCCAATCGGTGAACTGGAACTGGCGAATTGTTCGTGATTGGCCATCCTATAAAGCAAAATACTCGAATCTCGGTGAAAGACATCTATCACAATGTTGACAATGATAAAAACTGGCTACATGAAGGGAATACACCTGTTATATCAAGTAATTTAGATGGCCTACAGAATACACCCATTAAATTACTACCTGATATATCAAGTAGCATGGGTCACCTACAGAATTCATTCATTAAATTACAACCTGCAATATCAAGGAGTATATGTCACCTACAGAATCGACCCATTAAATTACCACCTGTTATATCAAGTAGTATAGGTCACCCACAGAATCCACCCACTAAATTACCACCTGTTATATCAAATAGTATAGTTCACCCAAAGAATTAATTCGTTATATTACCAGGGTGAAAGAGAATTGTTCAGGTTATATTTTTATTCATAAACAAATGAGTCAATCCGACATCCAATAAAAATGGTGAAGATATATTAAGAATTTTCTCAAATTACGCGATGACAATGTCACGTAACAACTGTTTTAGGAAGAAAAAATATATATGAATAACTGCTTAACTACATGAGATGTCTGTAACATAGAGACTAACCCTAGCATCTGTGACCTTGAACTCACGCAGTATGTACTGCGGCATGTTGTACTCTGACATAGGGTCAACTACGAAGTACTGGTAGCGGGCTGAGCGCTCGCTAGGCCAGTACTGGTGGCACTTCTCCTGCAGCCGAATCACACAACACAACATTAGGTCACACGAGACATGAATAAGTTGGCTCAGTTGGTGAAAGATTGACCTTCTGATCAGGAGGCAGGTCAACCAAAACTCAGTTCACCACAGATTTTTAAAATCAAAACTTCATCGGGCTAGCAGTATATGGGCATCGAACCCATGTTCAATAGCAACATACTGCGGGTGATTTGATGAAAGAAAATATCTTATAGACTTTATGAGTATTTGAATTTTCTCGATTTTCCTCAAAGGCACTGAAAATTTTTGGCATGCTTGGCAACAGCGCTTTAAAAAAGGGAAAAATAATTGTTTGTGCTACTTTATTAATAGTGAATATCGGTAGCAAGTTTATCTTTGCTCCATCATATCCTCGTGATATTCACGATAACATACTTAGATCCAAATCATTCTCGATATTCGAGCACGAAAAAATCTGCTCATTTCATCATGTGGAATGCGCATGAAGAATCTGTGGTGTGTGTGTCTATATTTGAAGTCGAAAACTCCTAGATGAAAGGCGTCGTTTCTAACCACTGAACCATCGAACCCAACAACAATAGTGGTGCTGTATGATTGTGAGTACCTGGAGCTGAATATGTTTGTATGCTCGACTACTGATATTTCTCATATGATGGTATTACACGACCATGCATGGATATTAACAGAAATAACGTATCTCACATACTTCTGTCGGTTGATACAAATTTCTGACGATCTTCAGTGTTTATATACCGAATACCAGACAAAAAATGAGAAAGTTGTAATCTAAAAAATATATTTAGTAGGATAAAGAAATCATTAGATCGATCAAGTTGATCTGCGTGTTGTGATTGTATGATTTGCTAAGGTCTGTCAAGGTGAGAATAGAGGTCGTAACTCTAAGATTTCCCCGAGTCTACATACACGGCCCATCTCTCGGAGCTTCGTGAGCATCACAATGATTGTTGAATTGTGCTCCCATAACATCCTCCAGAAGTCCTCAGTCGTGGCAGCCAGAGGACCTTGGGTGGCTATGTACGCCTCGCGGTAACGATAGCCCTGCAATCGCACATGGAGCTTAACCTATGAGACATGCACACGCACACGCACACACACAGACACACGCACATTCACACTGTTGTTAGCGTCTCCCATTTGTAGACAAGATGCTGCATTGTCATTATGCACCCTAAATTGGTAGAATGGAGATTAACCAATTACTACGCCAAATATTGGCCCTAAAACAGACTGTCGCGAAGACAATGTCGCTGATTATGGTTCGCCTAATTTTTTATTCTGCGGAAATCATCGCAGAGCAAAACACCGTGTCTGAGCAGACAGTTGATTGTTCATTCATGCTACCGGTTCCTCGTGGGAACAGACTGGATACCCGAGCGGTACATTCCAGTTAATCCGGGACAGGCAATGATAATGTACGGTGAGATGATGAGAGAGCGATGCGACACGAGAAAACAGTTCCAACAGCATCCAAGACACCGCGACATCAGAGAGAACAGAGAGAACAAACCCTTGCAAAACTACCCTGCAGCCCCACAAATATCCATAGTTCATGTTGAGCGCTTTTCTTCTCTGCAAAAACGCACTGAAATATACCGATCTAAACACTAAACTAACTATCTCTCCTGGCAAAACTTTAGATGACTATTCTTTCACTATTCCTAACAAGTTCACATGACCGATGGTGCCACTTATGACGACGTATCACAGTAGATCACTTACATCAATAAAACTGGCATTCATGTAATCAGAACCATCGACTCCGCGTATCGGCTGTAGAGGCACCCTCGTGGATTCATCTGTACACACAACACCGTGAGGCAAGTTGCTAGTTGGGTACCAAGTACGCACAACAGGGTTCTCAATAACAGTTACCCCAACAGGGTTCTCAATAACAGTTACCCCAACAGGGTTCTCAATAACAGTTACCCAACCACGATCACTGTACCCGCAGCAATCGAGTTTCATGCTAGCTCGTAGCAATAAACAGAAATTTCACCTTTATATTGTTTATTGTATCCATAACAACCAAGGGTCTGTTATGCTCAAGAGTGCATAGAAAGGTGAATAGAGGGAAATTTGGAAAACAAGTTCATTGTCTTATTATATTAAATATATGAATGTATGAATAGTTCAAACACCAGTCATCAACTCCTTGAGTGGTGTATTAATTGACCAGAATTCACATGCAGGCATACATTGGAAAAAATGAGTAAAGTAAGACGAATGATATTGTCTTTAAAAGACTGTTATAAGAGAATTTGAGAATTTATGTTAAAAAAAAATTTCCCCACAAGATTACTACGTCTATATAGCGAGCGTAACATGCAATGATATATAGGCTGTATACAAATGATATGACATTGACTTGCATTGTACTTACAAGGAAGAATGTTAACGAGTCTATTTTTGAACTTGTTGACTGGTAAGTTAGCACTGACGAATTTCGCAGGGTTGGCCTTCATGCTGGCCAATCGCTGCAAAGGAAAGAGTAAGTCATGAAATTCGACGGGCCGTTCCATGTCTCAAAAAGCAACAAATGTTAATCTATCGAGGATGATCATGTGAATGCAGTGTTATTGAAGGTCTGGTAAGCTTAACTGTAACTGGATATAAATATAGAAACATCATAAATCCTGATCGATACCATATGCTATAGCTTGTTTAGTACAGTGGGAAAATGTGCCCACCATGTCCAGTATGATAAACTTGAGATAATTTACGTGGCACCGTGACCTGACATAAGGTACACGACACGATGACCCGAAACGATCTACTACATGACATGGCGATATGACATCGCGTACCTGACAAGGTGAATGGAGACAAGGTAAACTGAAACCATGTACAAGAAGTGGTGACGTGAGACAATAAGCTTGACGAGGTAACTGGACAAAATGTTCATGACATGCTGATACGACACCGTGTACCTGACATAATGCACCCGACATAGAAACCTGACACAGGGTACATGACGATATGAAACGATGTACCTATCATGGAATACCCGAAAAGAACCTTTTGCATCGACGATGTAGCAAACATTAACATCATTCACGCAAGTAACCAACACAAAAGTCTCACCTTATACTCATGTTCCATGCCCGTGATGCTCTCACCGGCCTCGGGCTGCAGTAACTTCTGTATGTGAGCGTTGAGATTGCGGGCCAACACCTCCGTGTTGCCATTCTGTACAGCTTCAGCGAGCGCGTCGTGGATGAAGATGTACTGGTCGTCCGTCTGAACCATGTAGTTACGTTGCGACCGTAGCCGCGTCACGTGGCCGTAGATGTCAACCGTGTGTTCGTGTTTAATTCGTTCCAACATCGAGTCGATCACAATAAAAGCACCAGTTCGCCCCACGCCCGCGCTGCAAGACACCCACCGCAAAACAGCTGTATAAGTCATTCTCCAGCGAGGTTTTCCTTCCTTCTCAATCATCATGTCTCTGGGGTTTCAGTTGAGAATTATTTATGTACATTGCAACTGATGTAGGCTATCCTAGCATCTTTTTGAATAAGCATAGTGGCCCCAATCACAGAAGCAGGGATATGTCTTGGCTCCAAAACCATTCATATGTGTGGAGTATAGGAGTAATTAATGAATTTACATACTTGACACCAGTCGAACTATGGCTCCAAAACCATTCATATGTGTGGAGTATAGGATTAATTAATGAATTTAATATACTTGACGCCAGTCGAACTATCAATTTTTCAAAAAAAAATAATTCTATATAATATAAATAATATTATATGTTATATAAATTATATATTATATAATAATTTTCTATAAATAAACAAATAGTGTGGCCATGGGCAAAACTCTAGGCAACAATGTATTGTACAAAGCGCGTACAATTATACATAACATATGTACAATTAGTTTATGTCCATCAGCTACGCTACACAGCATAAAATAGTAAAGGGCTGTACTATTGACATACTCTAACTTATTCAATAACCTCATATATACGAATACATAATACAGTACACCCGCATTCATAATAGAAGTTGATATTGCAGTTTCATATTTTGTGACTGGTATTGCTACTGAAATGCTCACATCGATCCTAATCTTGCTTGGTAAAAACGGTAACGTTAATGGGGTTAGCCATTGTGGATCTCTAAGTAACTGAAAACGTTTGTTTTGCACATTTCTCTCCAGTTGGATAGAAAGGTTAGCTTTCCGTTTTTTGGTTTCTGCTACAGATATGACATTTAACAAAGCCGCGTGCCGATTAGATAAAAAAACTGCCACAGTGTCAAGTGAGATAAAAAGCAATACAATAGCGACATATTACTATTAATAGTCGTGTCGTGTTGAAGGGCATTTTTTTCTTAACTTGAAATAAACTTAAACAGTCCATATCTAAATCGATTGTCTGAGCCTCCAAAGAAAAAAAGGTTAGTAATCAATGATAAATGTCACAAGTTGAGAAGGTATTGATGGAGCATTGTCAAATTGGGTCAACTAAATCAATTAAAACGATACAGATGGATAGATGCAAGAAAGAGGAAAGTCTATTTTGCTTTACCTAGAATCAAGTCTACATGGTGTTATATGGCACCTGGAATTGGCGTACCTGTAATGGAATGATGTATTAGATGTGTGCCTACCTGCAGTGAACAATAATAGGCCCAGCATCGGATGGATTGCTCAATTTCACACGCCTCATGAACATCAGTAAGGGGGTGGGGTGATCGGGAACGCCATGATCCGGCCACGCTGTGAACTGGAACTGTTTCACCTCTCGCTTCTCCGGGTGGCCATACTGGTAAAGTTTACGCAACACATGTTGGGTGAGGACGAGACTGAACAGGGTGGGGACGACATTGTTCACTATGGCATCGTAGTAACTTACAGAGGCTAGAGCAGCGAATATTCGTCCACTATCAGTGAATCCTTACTGGATGGATGTACCGTGTAAGGAATGATGTACAAAAATCAAAAGCATATATCTGTGTGAATTAATTTTCCGGTGTGTGGCTTATACATCATCAAGCTGACTTCAGAATTGCTTTATGTTGGTTGGCATATGTAACACAGAAATAACTTCAACAGATAACCCGGTATGATACAGCCACTCTGTAACAAATTACTGCTCTGGTAACAGATTACTTGACAATATCTCGCATAAACACATTCCTTCATCATATTATAGCCGTCATCTGATAGCGCAAGGTTATCAATGTTTCTGCGGAGCTGTGAAGGTTAGTAAGTGTATAGTCAAGGTCTGACCCCTGAACCATTACTTCATGACTTGTTAAACAGAAATAATAAAGGTACATTTATAGTACGTTTTACATATTGTCTAAAGAGGATGTAATCCAGTGTCTACCCATTTTAGAGACAGGTCTACTCCAGCAATTAAGGGGAAATCACTTGCTGAGGATCATCGCGGAAAAGCGGTGGTTTTCGCCAGAAACTGGCGAGCGGTTTCAAATCCTCTTACCACTTGACTAACAGTATATACTATGCTTCTATACACTATCACTATTGCTTTATAGCCCTTTGTTTAATAGATTTCTGAAGTAGAAGCCAAATCACGGGATAACGTTTACGTTACGTGTGAAGCTGTACAGGGCTTACTCGTGAAATGTGGAAGGTTCTGATGGTATAGGCGGCCAGCTCAGTCACATCCATCAACGTCACGGTCATGTAACCGTAGTTCTCAGACCCGCGACTGGGCCAGTACTGGTCGCACTTGATCTGGCATGCAGTAACATAACACGTCAAGTACATGCGTCTATAATGGTATACACACACACACATGGGGTTATGGTGACCCATCTTTCTAGGGGGTACACTCAGCGACTTAAATAAATCAATATACTTCAATACAGCAACAATTTTGCGTAACTAAATCAATTACAACTGACATCATCTCATACCTGATAATAAGTTTCCTTGGTCCAGTATTGCACCCCATACTTACAAGGAAGTTTAAAAAACGAGAATAAATCAATTCAATTCACGGAAACACATTTTGCAGTGAAAGAAAGTATGGTCAGTAATTATGGTGACTTTCCTCGATGTTGCCGCCGTTGGTGTGCCATGTTGAGTATGAACACTGGCCAGTGTAGGGTCAAACTTGATCAGAGACACACTTATCAACCTCACACTGACCAACTAATCCCGTATAGTCAGTCGATCAGCAGTCGTTGATAGAAATATTTTAGGTGTCACTTATTTGCCTAATATCAGGAATCCATCCATTTACTAATATTAACTGTGACATTAGACTAGTATTATAGTGTATATTATTCTGATTAGTTGTATATGATAAAGGATGGTTGTATGTGTAGGTTGCGTGATATGCGGATGGTTATCTGATTGAAATTATTCGGGTAGGTGGTTATCTAGAATAAGAATAGAAGAAAATAATTCCTTCCAGTTGAGTAACTGTTTATATTAAACTGAAATTCTACATAATTTTACTATAAATCAAGTCATGTGACTAAAGTCACGTATTTATTTCATTTTTTTTCTCTGTGTTCAATCCCCTTGTACTGACTGTCTTGTACAATATTTACGATTGAATAAAGTCTTCTACATCCAAAATGTATTTCAATATCCACTATAATACGACCCTCATGGATTAGTCCACCATGTCCACGTGGACCACACTTTACTAGACTCACCCTACTTCTCTCTTCCTGACGGGTCATCATCACGATGGTCAGCGTCCGCTGTTCCCAAACCATTCGCCAAAAGTCCTTGAAGCACTCGGGAAGTGGGCCCTAAAACATAAATGAAAACCCACACCCCCTGCATTAATTAGAGTTAAACTGCAGGTGGACTTACAACAATGTAAAGACGAAGGTGTCCAGGTGCAATAAGCAGAATGACGTTACCTATATATTTTTTTCCCAGAAATTATCCGTCACAAACAACATACCATTTCCTGGTGTTTCATACAATTCCGTATACTATTTGCGTTAGAGTACGCCATATCACTTCCCAGTTTCCAGTCACGATCTCGTACTAATCCTGACATTCACCAACAGATTCCCAATCAGTGAGCAACACAGCCACCCACATAGCACTCACACGAGCACCCACACGGGCACCTACACGGGCACCTACACGGCCACCTACACGGCCACCCACACGGGCACCTACACGGCCACCCACACGGGCACCTACACGGCCACCCACACGGGCACCTACACGAGCACCCACACGGCCACCCAGATGGGCACCCACACATGCACCTACACGGCCACCCACACGGCCACCTACACGAGCACCCACACGGCCACCCAGATGGGCACCCACACGCCCACTCACACGGGCACCTACACGGCCACCCACACGAGCACTCACACAGCCACCCACACGGGCACCCACATGGCCACCCACACGGGCACCCACGGCATTCTCCCCATTATAAGCGTACCTGTGTGGCGATGTAGGCATTCTGACGCCTGTAACCATCCATGAAGTTCGCGTTGATATAATCGCTGCCGGGCTGTTCGTTATCCAAGTGCAGGACGACGCGCGAGTGGTCGTACGCGACGACATTAGCGTACCGATTCTTGGGCTTGTTTACCTCGGCATTCGAGTTCTCCCACGTGAACTGCTGGCCCGTCTCGATCGACTCGTACTCCTGTGAGGCGACCATAAACACGTTATTCGAGTTTTCATCGAAAAGTCCGAAGGTTGACCCAAATCTAGAGATTGTCCACATTGCCTAGCTTAAAACCTAAATCAGCTGATACGAAAGCTACAGAAACATTTCATCGTTAGTGACAGATACTTGTTCATGCATGCTAGGAACAAACGGAAATCAAGAGAACAAAGCCATCATGAGAACAACTTAACACAGACATGAAGGACTGTACCGATCTAGTACCCATAGAAGTACTTCCACCAGTCTCGTATCTACATTATAATACAATACTATAAATTATATAGCCATAAATATATATTAATTGCTACCCTCGCATGAATGCATCTTAAAATAATGAAAAATAAAAACAAATACGATTTTCTCAACAACATTGTCTAACTTTAACGACTTACAATATCGAGTCTAACGGTGCTGTTAGTCTGAACATACTTGGGAGAACTTGAAATTATCATTGGCCTTAAGAAGCTCAATGTGGTCAGAAAGTTGCATCATGGGAATGGGTGGATGACTCATCATGGCCGCCGTCTGGTACGTTTGTCGATGCAACTCTACTGGGTCGGTCGGGTGAGCAGGGATGTCCACAACCAGTTTGCTAGGGGGCTCCGGCACCTGCTGTTTTGGTTTACTCTTGCGTCTGATAAAAGAAATATGCGAATAATAATAATTCAAAGTTATAAATCACCTAACAGTCAATGATGAATAGAAGATTGCTCATTGTCTACAGCGGCTGACATACTGACATGCATCAGGTATGATCATTATACAAATATATTTAAATAACACTGCACTTGAGGAACTTTCTAGAATCATTACCATGGCTCGATATTTTCGTGAAAAGCCAAATATGACACCGTTTATAACATACATAATATATATTATTTGTCTATAATTAATAGGTATATTTGGTAAAAACGCCCACATAATTGGTCATAAGCTGTTGCAGGTATATAGATTAGAAATAATAACGGTTTAACCTTTAAAAGCCATCGATAAACGCTATATCAAGAGCAATTACATCACAAGTATATAAATGCCAAAACTTTTTGATTTTTTGCAGAGATAATAGCTCGAGAAATGCATCGCAGCATACGCAGATTTCAGTGGCGTGCCTGTATAGCTCTATTTCTGCGTATTCTAACTACCTACGTGTTTTAATAAATGTCACATCGGAAGGACGTGACATCACATGGGCAGGATAAATGGAGGGTAAAATCACTTAGACAATCTGAACTAAACATGGTTATACAATAATATAATGACATCCTCATTTAATAATCAATTTTTTGCTATACCTTCTGTCAGGAAGCATGATTTACATAACTTACAATAATTTCAATAAGATATACTACAGTAATACACCACACCACGATATCGAGTTGTTTTTATGACAATGTATTAATTTAATATTCTATAATAGACTACTAGGTTTACAAAATAATGGACTTTATCGATTAAGTCATTATAATATCATTACATGGCACAGACGAGAACGTAGTACGTAACACATTTGAATCATATTAGCGTTTCAATTTACATTTGCTACAGGCATATTGATACAGAAATACTAGAGGGGCAAGTGAATGTCAATCATCTTGAATTATCGATTGACACATTTAATCAATAATTACTGAGTATTTATGCGCAATTTATAACACCAAAGAAAATATACCTTAAATCGTTATATAGTTGTTTATAACATGTTTGTTAATACCACCTGTTATCTTAGTCTATAAGGCGTTACCTTCACTTCTAGTGTGGTATACGATGTGTCTAACACAGTAACTAACATCTCTATGTTTCCTGTATTGATAAATGAAAATGTAGTATAAAATAGAGATGGACAATGTTATGTGTGTCTGTCGCGTAATTTTGTTTGCAACTGCCGAACGATTCAAGATTATAGAAGACCGCTGTGCCTATCTTATAAACTGAATTCTTTGTTTTCATCCAAATTTTTTCCACCATTCTTATCAGTAGTAATACACTGTAACAAATACAACAAGAGGCCGAACAAAAACTAAAAAAGGAACAAAACAAAAGACCAGAGAGGGCTACAAACACTCGGATATTAAAACAAGGGGCCAAGAACGCCTCAAAACGGTCATTCGGATATTAAAACAACAGGCCAACATGATGGACTCACCTGAAGCGGATGATGATCCAGCACGCACCTAAGGTAACTTATGACCCTAGACTCACCTAAGGCAGATAATGACGACCGTGGACATACCTGAGGTAAATGATGATGATGATGCCGACGATGATGAGGACGACAATTCCTCCACAAATTGGTACAACGATGAGCAGCAGGTTGCGTTTGTTCTGGTCGCGTTCATTCGTTGGTGCTGGCTTGTCATGATGATCGATGTTGTAACCATTCCCTGAAGTACAGTAGTCAAGTCAGCGTTGTGACACACCGCTGATCACAGTACCAATTAAAGCGAGGTATGCTATTATAGCGGGCACAACTTTGTGCATTTCAATCCCTACCTTTACGACAGATGGCTCAGTGGGCAGACTTGAATACCAGTGGACTTTGGTTCAATTCTCGGTGTATCCAGGAAATGACCAGTGGCATTTTTTCGGTAAAAAATTCATCCAACATTTGTACGTGATAGTCCAGGTAGTCTTTGCAGGGTACACAGCCATGGGTTTTTCTCTGGGGTGGCTAAGCTTCAGACGCCGTGATATGGGTAGGCGGCCCGTGGGAATAAGGGACTGGTGGCGTGAATAGACAATGGTCAAGTGTCTGCACAGATTC
>WURV02153592.1:0-16874 GCA_011762755.2 Epimenia babai
TTGTTACACACAGACCTGCAGTTGAGTAAGGCGATGTTGATCGACTTTTGCCTATTTGGTAAATCTTGTAATGGTACTTTGATGAGGTTTTGAGGGTGAGAGCCTGTCATAGGCAGGTATTTACGCGGACGTCTATTCTGAATCCATATCGTTTCAATGTGGTGATGTTTACGACATCCAGCACGATAAAAGCCAACTGGTTTATCAGTTAAACTGTGACAGAGATCGTCATATACCACGATGGAGGTAATGTAAATGGGTATGAGTGCAGTAATGTTTTCAATCGTAATATTACGATTGGTGTTTGTTTGCATTTCCTGATATATTTTATTAGTGTCCTTGATTGAGATACGGGTGGGAACAGTCAGCATTCGGTGTCTCGGTTTAGCGGTGACTCGAATTCTATTGTGGGTGATCACAGTAGGGATCGGCCGGATACAGTTCCTCCCACCCCGCACACCGCGAATACAGTCCGTTCGGCCTACATTTCGATATAAGTAGGAAGATTGAGTGTCAGAGTAAAAACGAGTAGGTCCTTTATATGTATCTTGGTACCATTTACACATTGTACTTCACAGTGAGACAGTTTTTGTGTTATAAGTCTACAGGTGCGCAGCTCAGCAGCGGTGTCAAGGTCAACAGCTTGCTGTATGCTGATGACACTGCTATCGTCACCAATGATCCGGGTCAGTTGCAGACGGCGCTTGATGAGTTGCAGGTTTATCGTAAAAGATGGGGCCTGTCGGTGAATGTGGAAAAAACAAAAATTATGGTATTTCAAAAGGCGGCTCAATATCCACGAAACAAAGTGGTTCTACTTAAGACAGGAGGTTAAGAGACTTAAAACATTTAAATATTTAGATCAAACCTTCCCTGCAAGTGGTACGTTCAACATGGCTCAACAAGTCCTGAAAGATCATGGTATCCGGTCGGGCAGCTATTTAATGTGAAAACTTAGTGCTTTCAAAAACCTATGCTCGAGTAGATTTATATGAACATACAGTTACTCCGGTTTTACTATACGGGTGCGAACTCTGGGGGACTAATGACTAGGGTATCTTGGATAGGGTAAGGATATCTTTTTTTCAGGCGCTGTTCAAGAATCCGTGATAAGACACCAAATGCATTGGTGTATGGCGGGTTAGGACTCCGATCACTGTATGTCGTTACAGCCGTCCGTTTCATCAAGTACTGGTTGAAAGTTCTCTCACAGGAATCGCATAAATTTGTGAAAAATTTATACATTAAGTGTCTTGGGCTGTCCATAAGTCCTTCTTCATGGGTTGCTCGGATTAAGTGCATTTTGGAATAGAATGGATTTGGTGATGTGTGGTTGAACCAGTGCACGAATAATGACTCTGTTTTTGTACAAGAGTTTCGACAAAGGGTGACTGACCAATGGAATCAACAATGGTATAGTAATATTTTAGGATCAAGTAAAGGACGTCTTTATGTACATTTTAAGACATCGCCGTCATGTGAGAAATACTTGTGCTTTAATTGGCCAGAGAAGTTTCGGGTTGCTCTCACTCGGCTGCGTCTCTGCTCTCATAATTTGATAGTGGAGCGTGGCCGGTGGGAGAGACCAACTCCCCAGCTGAATGACCGATTGTGTCTCCAGTGTGGCTCTGACGTTGATGATGAGTACCACGTGGTACTTAGATGTTCTAGTTACGATTCGCCGTGCGCTAAACTTATTAATCGCCGGTTTTACAATGAGCCCAGTATGTTAAAATTTGTTGAACTCCTGACACGTCAATCTCATGAAAATATGTACAAGGTGGCACGATTGGTATATTATGTGTTAAAGAATAGAAATTCGCTCCTGTAGAGACTCGCCATCTGTGGTGTTATCACATGACCATTTTTTTACTTTTCCTTTTTTTCTTCTCTCTTTTCTTGTATTTCAATATTTTTCAGGTTAATGAGTATGATGTCCTTTATTTGAAGTGCAAGAGGTAGTACCATATCGTTATTTAGAAAATTATCACAAATTAAGATATATATATATATATATATATTGACCCTTTGGGGAAGCAGTTAGTCGAGTGGTAGGAACACCGGACGCGTAACCGAAAGGTCGCGGGTTCGAAACTTCCCACCAGTCGACTTTTCCGCAGTGATCCTCAGCAAGTCATTTATCCCCGATTGCGGGGTGATATGTGAGTATCGAAGGTAATGTATATGCGCTGAATAGCTGCCAAAAAACATTTCATTGTAAACCGCATCTGAGAGCCTTTCCTGGCTGATACTTGCGGTTGTACTTTACCTTTACCTAAATAAGTTTCGAGTTGTATAGTTTCGTTTTGTACAAATGTGAAAGTTCGGCTCGATCAATCAATTACTTTAGAGATCATGTGATTGTTTACTTTATCAAAACAACCCCATGACTCGTTCAACAATCACGCTGTTCGCTAATCTCCCCTTACATTTCCTAGTTGGCTTACGCGTATATTTGATTAGTCAACCATTCTTATTTTATTTTTTCTATGTTACAATATGGGTTTATCATTGTAATTGTTTTGTTTAACCGTGGCCGGGTTTATTAATAAAGAGAAATTGAACTTGCGACACAGGTATTGAAAGACGACGTTTCACATAGTCTCTAAGCTCGCGCGGTCTTTTTCATTTATTTATTTATAGGCTGATTACTGAAGTAATCGTTGTGTAGGCCAACTTCATTTATGACCTACACAAAGCCAGCCTACGTGGTTAACACGACAATTTGATTTGCCTCACTTATATAAGGGGTGGTAAAAAACACCTAATGCGAAAAACCCACAGAGTCTGGGCAGACAATTGACCCTTTTCCATTCACGCCACCGGCTGCAGGTGTCTACATAAGAGCTATATATGTTGCACACTTCGCTAAATCTATGGAAGGTCAATGGTTATTTACAACGAGATGACGACATAGCGGGGAGGGATTATACGGCTTTTACTACGCGCTCCTGCGACCTAACACCTTTAACAAAAGAGCTGGAATCCTGGGACTTTTACTACGCGCCCAGGTGTTACACCTGCAAACGTGGGTCGTTCATTATGCGGTGTGTGATCTTGGGACGTTTACTAGGTGATATGCGCGCACGCAGTTATCGTAACAAGTCGTACTTATCTAGTACTAAATATTTATTGTGTTCAACATGCATTATGGAATACAACGGCATACACAGTGAGGATGATTATTAAGTGCATGGATTTGTAAAGCTGAAAAAAATGTATCCGTATGCTTTGATATAAGAAGCCATATCCCGTTCACATGTGAGGTGTTCTCTAGTAAAAGCCGTATATCCCGCGGAGAGGTAAGCGACATATAGATCATATATAGAGCATGTGAAGCACAGCAAACGTCAGAGGGAAAAAGCCCTAACAGAACCACACTGTAAGGTCTACTCAGACCCCATAGGCAATGGGGTTTAAGGCACTTTAAGCCCGAAAAACGCAACAGTTATTATACTGGTTAGAGCGGGATTTGAACCTCGTCTCTGTCACGTTTTGACCAATTCCAACACAGGTATGGAAACACGACAATTGGTAGAGTCTCTAAGTTTACACTACCGAATTGCATATGGACACACACAAATGTACGATTTGAGTGGTATCCATAAGCCGTCAACCAGCATTTTCGCTCATTCGATCTATCGTCGCGAGCCTCGTGTATACATTGTGACAGGTGAAATATTTCCCATGGGTCCAGTACTTTGTTCATAGCGAAGCCTAGTCATTGTAGCGATACTTGAAAAACAAACATACTCATATCAACAACACGCACAAACCGTATCTCATGGTTTCAACTCATTCGATCTATTGTCAAAGGCCTCGTGTTTACTTTGAGCCAGGTGAAATATCTCCAACGGATCTAGTACTTTGTTTATACTGAAGCCTAGTCATTGTAGCGATGCTCATAAAACAAACATACTCATATCAACAACACGCACTAACTGCGTAGACAGTTCGATTTTCATGTTTAATACTCAAAATTTATCCGAATCTCCCGATCATCGCTATATACTTTACAACGTGAGTCAAAAATCAAGAGTGACAATAGTGTCACTGCTCGGATAGAAACGTTTTGTTATAGTTAACACCGGTACTGAATTACGACATTTAACATTGTCTCTACGTCAATACTACCGAATTTAATTCCATCACATTGACTCTCGTGTGATGCCCAATCGAATTTTGAGCCGTATCGCGCGTGATTCACCGTATCTCATGGTTTCAACTCATTCGATCTATTGTCAAAGGCCTCATGTTTACTTTGAGCCAGGTGGAATCCCTCCGATGTATCTAGTATAGACACTCTCGGCTCGTCGTTGCAATATTACCGTGGTAGCCATATTATCGCGTATATCCATCATTGAATGATTGTAACTGATGAAAATACATAAGCTTTTATTATGTTATTTCATTTAGTATCCTCGAATGCACTCTTTGTTCAAATTGAACCAGTTCATAACGTTGATTACAATGTATATACGGGGTGAGCCACGAAAATGTAACCAAATCAATCGGCCATAGCTGTCTTTATTTTTCATTTATTTATCTTATTTGTTCTGTATATTGGGGAAAGATAAAATTTTATGATGTATTCAATTTATGACCATTGGAGTATTATGATAGGGCTAACGTCATTCAGACTAAATATACCCAAAACCATTTTTATCCTAATTAATTTAGATTTTTTTTACGTATTTTTGGCCACGGGTAAGAAACGTTGAAAATGTTTGCTTTCAACATGACGGTCCCACTGCAGTGGCTTAATGAACATTCTCACGGAAGAGTGATCTCTCATCGTTCCGACTTTCCGTGGCCGGCTCGACCTTCCGATATTACTCCATTAGATTATATTTGCGGGGATACCTAAAGGCTGAAATATTCCAGGACAATCCCCGAAATATTCAGGAGCTGAAACTTGCAGCGATTCGGATTATTACTAACATTTCACCAGAGACCCCCCTCCCGCACAGGCGGTGATAAGTAACTTCTCGGTGTGGATTCGTGAGGTCATAGAACGCAGAGGGGGGGGGGGCATATTGAACATATGCTCTAATCAATGACATCTACTCTCTGGTTACTTTAACTATGTTGTCATAAAATTTCAACTTTTCCCAACATACTACGGAAATAAATAAGGTAAATAAATAGAAGATATGGAAAGTCATAGCTGATGTTTTTTGTTCCATTTTCGTGCTCACCCCGCATATATAGGGTTGGGTAGCCGTGTTAGTCTAATAACGTAGTTTAAGAGATAAGGGCGACACTTTTTAAATAGCCTAACTAATTATATCGACCACGAGCTATCGCATAAACACTATGCATCATCAGGTGATCTCAGATAGATGAAATGAAATGAAATTTGATTGATTTATAGTGCCCTTTTAACACACGGCTATCAAAGACACTTTACAAATTTATGGTTACTATGATTAACTAGAAACACATGGAATATGGTTCAAAATAGATGTATCGGACTACCGATCAATTTATCTATGTATCAATCTATCTATGTATCAATCTATCCATGTAGCAATCTATGCATGTATCAATCTATTTATGTATCAATCTATTTATGTATCAATCTATCTATGTATAAATCTATCTATGTATCAATCTATCTATGTATCAATCTATGTATGTATCAATCTATCACTGTAGCAATCTATGTAAGTATCAATCTATGCATGTATCAATCTATCCATGTATCAATCTATCTATGTATCAATCTATCTATGTATTAATCTATCTATTTATCAATCTATCTATGTATCAATCTATCTATGTATTAATCTATCCATGCATCGATCTATCTATGTATCAATCAATGTATCAATCTATCAATGTATCAATCTATTTATGTATCGATCTATCTATTTATCAATCTATCTTTGTATCAATTTATCTCTTTATCAATCTATGTATCACTATATCTATTTTTCAATCTATCTTTGTATCAATTTATCTCTTCATCAATCTATCCATGTATCGATCTATCTATGTATCAATCTATGTATCAATATATCTATGTATCAATCTATCTATGTATCAATCTATCCATGCATCAATCTATCTATGTATCAATCTATCCATTCATCAATCTATCTATGTATCAATCTATGCATGTATCAATCTATCTATGTATCAATCTATCCATGCATCAATCTATCTATGTATCAATCTATCTATTTATCAATCTATCTATGTATCAATCTATATATGTATCAATCTATGCATGTATCAATCTATCCATGTATCACTTTATCTATGTATCAATCTATCTATTTGTCAATCTTTCTATGTATCAATCTATCTATGTATCAATCTATCTATTTATCAATCTATCTATGTATCAATCTATCCATGTATCAATCTATCTATGTATCAATCTATCTATGTATCAATCTATCTATTTATCAATCTATCTATGTATCAATCTATCTATGTATCAATCTATCTATGTATCAATTTATCTCTTTATCAATCTATCCATGTATCGATCTATCTATGTATCAATCTATGTATCAATCTATCTTTGTATCAATCTATTTATGTATCAATCTATCCATGCATCAATCTATCCATGTATCAATCTATCTATTTATCAATCTATCTATGTATCAATCTATCTATTTGTCAATCTATTTATGTATTAATCTATCCACGTATCGATCTATCTATGTATCAATCTATCTATTTATCAATCTATCTTTGTATCAATCTATCTATCTATCAATCTATCCATGTATCGATCCATCTATTTATCAATCTATCTATGTATCAATCTATTTATCAATCTATCTATGTATCAATCTATCTATTTATCAATCTATCTATTTATCAATCTATCTATGTATCAATCTATTTATCAATCTATTCATGTTTCAATCTATCTATTTATCAATCTATCTATTTATCAATCTATCTATCAATCGATCTATGTATCAATCTATCTATGTATCAATCTATCTATCTATGTATCAATCTATCTCTGTATTAATCTTTCTATGTATCAATCTATCTATTTATCAATCTATCTATTTATCAATCTATCTATGTATCAATCTATCTATGTATCAATTTATCTATGTATCAATCTATCTATGTATCAATCTATCTATCTATGTATCATTTTATCTCTTTATCAATCTATCTATGTATCAATTTATCTGTGTATCAATCGATCTATGTATCAATCTATCTATGTATCAATCTATCTATGTATCAATCTATCCATGTATCGATCTATCTATGTATCAATCTATGTATCAATCTATCTATGTATCAATCTATTTATCAATCTATCCATGTATCAATCTCTCTATTTATCAATCTATTTATGTATCAATCTATCCATGTATCGATCTATCTATGTATCAATCTATCTATGCATCAATCTATCTATGTATCACTCTATCTATTTATCAATCTATCTTTGTATCAATCTATCTATCAATCTATCTATGTATCAATCTATTTATCAATCTATCCATGTATCGATCTATCTATGTATCAATCTATCTATGTATCAATCTATCCATGTATCAATCTATCTATGTATCAATCTATTTATCAATTTATCCATGTATCGATCTATCTATGTATCAATCTATCTATGTATCAATCTATCCATGTATCGATCTATCTATGTATCAATCTATTTATCAAAGTCTAAGACTATAATGCAATTACTTAAATTGTATAAAATTAACACCTAACAGTATACAGGTAATGTTAGATACAACTATGTACATTTAAAGTGAGAATGAAATAAATAATTATTGTATAAAAGTTGCTTTGCCCATATTGATGTTAAGTGTGTTAGACAGCAATGCTATTAGCGCATTTGAAATCAAATATATTTTATTTCATTTCCGCCCGAAAAACTCCACGGCTGGAACGGGAATCGCTCGAGATTACCGTGGATTATAATCACACATCGTAGCGATGACTTTCACTCGTTAACAACAAATTACAATGGAATTATGTCATGGATAGATGCACTTAAAGTCGGTAGAATCACGAAATGTAATTAAGAAGAAGATAGCTTTATTAGGTTATGTAACCAATAAATATATACAACATCAAATTTAACACGCTAACGTACGTTCGCTACAAGTTTGTTAAAGTGAATGAACAAAGTGAAACAATAAACATACAGAGTATGGGCGGCTATTAAATATGAATGTATGTTACGAGGGAGAAATTCAAATCACTCGGATCTATTAGGCGTCGATATCAAGACTGTTTGACGATGCTTTCGCAATAACGACAGTCAGGAATTCTAAATGATAACACTTGTATTTTAGTATATGATGCAAGTTTGGACAAAGAGGAACATGACCTAAAACCACCTACCTCCCCGAAGCTCAGCAGAATCTATACATATCGGCGAAAAATTAATTAAATAAATACAGGTCAGATGAATACGAGCTAGTCACGACCATCCAAACTGAATAGCGACTCACGAAACTGGCCAGTTTTCGCAGTTCTTGAATGTTCGCTGTTGTCAACAACTCGATGAACTTAATCATGTTGGGCCTCGTAGTGAAATATGTGTTAATGTATTCGTTTCTGAAATGCGAATATGCAGAACATACAAGAACTGCGTGGAACTTGTCGTCCACATCCCTGGACGCGCATCGCTCACACACACGACGTGCCAATTCAGGTTCAGGGCGTTCCCGACGTCCCCGGTCCACTCGAAGGTGGTGCGACGACAGCCGTAGACGGGTTAAGGCTCTTCGATGTTTATCAATAATAACATCTCTTAAATAGTTCTCTGCAAGCGGATACTTACATACATTGCGAAACAAAAAACATTTCGATAATTCCTGTATGGACGCCTGCCAAGTTTGATAATACTGGTCATCGATTCTTTGTTTAAATTCTGCCACTGTAACGTTAACCCCTCGATTGCATTGTTCCCACTGAGATTCCCAAACTAAGCCCATGCCATTTTCGTATAAACATGTTCGTATTGAACGAGTCCAACATGACACATTCGGCTTCTGTCTCAGAAGTTCTGCATTAGCGCTATAAATTATTTTACAGTATTTATTATTACTCATATCCAAAACTTTGAGCCAAAATTTAAAAGCGCGTGTTTGAGTCTCACAGAAAAGTGGACGAAGCCCAAGCTCTCCCATGACCATATTTGTGGGCGTTGTTGATTTAACACCTAATACCTTTTTAAAAAACCGTAGGCGAGATTTTTCGATGGAGTCCATCTTTTTAAGCCCCCAGACTTCTGATCCGTAAGTGAGTACGGGCTTCACCATGCGCTCATATAAATCGCATTTAAGGCAGGTTGTGACAGACTTGAAGCCATTAAGGTTTTTGTTAAGACTAAGTGTTGATTTGAGGGATTGTTCTGACAAACAATTCACAGCCTTATTAAAACTCCCACCTGAACTAAAAACAAGTCCCAGATATTTAAAATGAGAGACAATATCGAGTTTTGTATTCTTATATGACCACGACAGTTCTGTACTCAGTTTGCCTCCTTTTCTAAAACACATAATCTTAGTTTTCTGAACGTTCACCGTTAAACCCCATCTGTCACTATAGGTCTCAAGGTCGTCCAAGCCTGCCTGAAGACCTTCAGCACTCTCCGATAAGATGACAACATCATCAGCGTACATCAGTGTACGTATTTGAACGTCATCAGTGACACGTACTCCGAGTCCATCTCTCTCGAGGGCAGATGGGAGGTCGTTAATAAATATCGAGAAAAGAGTAGGGGAAGTTGTTTCCCCTTGTCTAACACCAAGGTTGCAGTCAAAGTAATCAGAATAATTCCCGCGCGCCCAAACACACGCGCGAACTGAAGTATAAGCCGACCTAAGAAGTTCAACTATGTGACAATTTATACCTAGATCTAAAAGTTTTAGCTAAACAACGTCCCGATTAATGTAGTCAAAGGCCTTCAAAAAATCTACAAAAGCACAAAAAAGTTTACGCTTCCTACTGAGTGTAAGGTCAACTAGCCCCTTTAACGAGAATATAGCATCTGTTGTACCCGATGCACTACGGAAACGAAACTGCGCTTCAGATCGTGAGCCGCTTTGATCTAAGCAATTGTTTAATCTATTATTAATTACAATCGCAAACAATTTACATAAAACAACTAAGAGAGATATACCACGAAAATTATCCGGTAATGAGAGTGAACCATGTTTATGTACGGGTATAATGATACCAGCTTTCCAATCACTCGGGACAATACCAGTCTTTAGTATGTTATTGAACAACAGTAAAATATAATGTGATAAACAATCGGCGCCTTCTATCAAAAATTCATTGATTACTTGGTCATGACCTGGTGCCTTATTACGCTTAAGACAAGAGATGGCATGCTGGAGCTCTGTGAGTGATATGGGCTGTACTAACGCGTCCGCATCATGTTCCAAAGATGCGTCCTCGTTATTAACACAATTCAATCGTATTAGGAATTCATCAGAATTAATCCGTAATAATATTTCGTTGCCAACATCCGGTGTACACACTGGGTTAAAAAGTCCTTTAAAATAAGTGTGTAATTCCTGCAAGGGTACGTTACAGTGCAGCCCGTTGTTCAAACCTGTATCTTGCTTCAGCAGCTTCCAAAATTCCCGACTATCAGATTTACTTAGTTGTATAAGTTTTTCACCCTTTATCTTTTCATATCTATATAATTTATTTTTACATGTTTTTTGTATAAGTTCCTAGCCCTAGTCATACACTGCCTATTACTATCAGTGTTCATATCTTTAATTTAGGTAACAAGCATTGGTTTCTGCGAAGCGACTAATATGGGTTTTCACGTGAGTTTATTACGTTATCTTCGATTTGCGGTGACAAGTAATGGAGATATTTAAATGTATAGGTCAATTAACTTTATTTGCGGCGATTTTCTAGTAATGGGATTTCAGTACAAGAATGTAGGACGGTAGTGTTCGCGCTGAGGTTAGATTTTGTTAGTATGCGGAGGCATCTTTTTGCTAGTATCGATTATTTTCTTGCTAGTACATGGCATATTGAATAGAACAGGTGCAGCATATTCAAAGTGTAGACGAATTAGTAAGAGATAAAACATGTCAACTGATTCATAGGTTAGAAGATGGCGTATTTGTCAGTATTTCCAATTTAAAGGCATAATTTTCCGTTAAGTGGTACAACGTGCTCATTCCAGGTAAGTGAGTGATCCAGATTTAGACCAGGATACTTCATGCAGTTAGTGAAAGATGTTAAGTGACCATCAATAGTCACTCTTACCTTACTTTGTTACGACGAATCATGACAGACGTTCAACATCAGGATATTCGTTTGATACTTTGAGATTAGTTCAGTACTTTTAATATGATATGGTTCGTTTTTGTGATAGCCATAGAGGTGTGGGTTGCCGTGGTAGGCATGTCGCAAATACGAAAATACATAGGTAGCACCTTGTTGACTAACAATATAAGGATTAACACAAGCTTTCGTATATCAAGTATACTTCATCAGGTGCAATTGCACCACCCACAAGGTGCTACCTTTGTATTTTCATAATAGCTATAGCAGCTTTGGGCCAGTTTCTTCAATTATACTGTCATCCGCAAATAGGTAATACGAACACGTTTTAGTCAGCGCATTTACGAACATTATAAACAAGAGGGGACCCAGAATCGAGCCTTGCGGAACACCAGCAGTGACAGGCAACAGGTCTGATATAAAACCGTTCGTTTATACACAATGTCTGAAGCACATGAATATAGACGAGAGCTGAAGGGAGGAAATTGAATTCGTTAGCCAATATGGACAGAAGATCATGATCCACGGAATCCAACGCTATCTTTATGTCAAGTGCAGTAAGGCAGACGTGTTAGTTGCAAAAGGTATTGTCGAAAATGTTTAGCCATCTGTTTGTTCGCTAAAGGCGGAAAAATTGGGTAGAGTGATTAGTGCGGAAACCGTACTGTTTATTGCAGATGAGGTTCTTAGTCTCAATATGGCTTCGGGTTGGAATGGATATATCACCTTCAAAAACTTTTGATAGAATATGCAAGGAAGAAATGGGTCATTGGTTATATGGGCTGGTGGAATGACCTGCTTTGGACAGAGGAGTGACGAGCACTTTCCAAACAATAGGAAAAATACCGCAGTCTATAATTCTAACATCAAAGTGGTTAATGGTTTTGATCAAAGAGGCGTCAGAATTTTATAAATGAATGCTTATATCTGTGAAAGACAGCCTGTTTATGAGATGACAGATTATGAATGATTTTGATTACCGTTAATAGCTTATTCACTGGAAAACCATCATGGTTGAGTTTGTATGATCTTACTGGTGAGTTATTTACATGCCTTTGTTCATTGTTAATTGAAGACCCAATAGTGCTAAAGAAGTCTTATAATACAGTATTTTGGCTCCGCCTTATTAATTTTTGACGTAGTTACGGTATTGCTTGTATGATTCCCAGCGGTTAGTGTTTCGTGCCTTGTTCGATTAACTATTTCTTTCCCAAAAAATATAAAGGACGTTGTGTTATCCATGGTTAATTCAGGGACAGGTGAGTAATCGTTAATAATAATAATAATTATAATAATAATAATAATAACGATAACGATATTAATAACGACAACGATAACGATATTAATAACGATAACGGTAACGTTAACGCTATTAATAACGATAACGGTTATGGTAACGGTAACGATAACGATACGATAACGATATTGATAACGATAACAATATTAATAACGATAACCGTAATGGTAACGGTAACGATAACTATCGTTATTGTTATCGTTGTCGTCGTCGTGTCGTCGTCGTCGTCGCCGTTATCGTTATTATTATACAGTGATACAGTTGTTGTGACTATCACCTGAAAAATTTAGGCAAATAGGGGAGTGAATCCACCGATACGAGAGTAGCGAACGCTTTGACTTCGAAAAGACTGACAGGCAAGGAGAAAACACCGGGACTATTACTGGGAATTGATATATTTTGTTCTGAACACCCAACTTATATTGTGTGCTGACTTAAATATAAATCATTTTCACATATGCACTGAAAATTCAGTATATCCCAATATACACAGACACAGTTTCCCTTGTAAATTATATATTATTGTTACTAGTGTGATCAGCTTTTAGATGGGTTATGTATATATGTATAAATTTACTGCTGAAATCTCTTAACCTACTGCACGCTTCTGTGCTCAACAAGGGACTAATGTAACTAGTGTTTGTTGTTTCAGCTTCGTTGGGCAAGTTTTACGACGGCGTCGGCGCTCTCTTCGCTCTGTCCGTTAATCGCCTTCTCGCTATCGTTTACTTGATAAAATATAAACTTGGCACGTGTAATAACGCCATTGTCACTTACCTGGTCATTGTCGGTCTCAGGGTAATCGTCAAGAACCTTACGGCCATACCGCGTTTGATCGCTTTTGGCGAAACTTTGGACTGTATGAGCGATCAATCGATTGATACGGATTACTACAAATATATTATCGCATCTTTCATTTTTTCCATTTCCTTACCGACCATAGCAGTATTGCACATAACTATTATCTTTGGTGTCCGAAAGAACAGGAAGAAACGTCTCAAACCAGCGAACCAGTAACAAACGCCACTCGACTCTCAGCTCTCTTCTCTGTATCCGTTGCCAACATCATACCAATAGCTCTGTGCAATTCATATAAAATTGTGATCTAGAGCTGACCGCAAAAACTCTTCAACTCGCCTAATCTCACGAGATATAATTATGAAATTTCTCAGTGCTTTTGATTACATTGTTTAATATTGTCTGCCAACGTCGATACTGGTTTTATGATTTGATCACCACGACACATGTACCATTTCCGAATATCTGAATTTCCTATCTACCTGAATATGGGCAAAACCTTTATGTTTATTTTTCTGCGTATGAAGTAAAGTGACAGTCGTTAACGCCAGTAAACGTCAGTGAATGACTAGTTTTTGGTTTTGTTATATTTTATATATTTTGTATTGATATTTCCGGTATAAATTTTTTTTAATAAGTATACATAACTACCGTATGTTAGCTACCTATTCTGTATATGAACATTTGTACATTTTATTTTTCTCTACTCAGTTGTTACTAACTTGCAGTTGATGTTCATAAGTGACATTTGTGTTTCTAAAGTCAGGGGGTCGTTTTATAGGTGAGTCGCCTTATAAGCGAGTATATACGGTAAGTGATGTCGAAGGGAAATGGTACTACAATCTATTGCTTCTTCCGCTCTCCCTTTCCCAAACCTATAGATGCCGGAGTAAATGTACAATGCACATTTACCGCGTTATACTTACGTAGCCGACTAGTAGTGTTATATTAATGTGTATGTTTTGTATGATCGTATACTATACAAAGACTGTTTGTATATTGTTTTTGAGAAAGAAGCAATAACTAAACAACTACCAAGTGTTTCATTTAGTTGTCCGAGCGACCCCGTACATTTACGATGTTGCACCAAGAGAGGCCTGTCATCGTTTTAGTTGCGTCATATTTTTTGGTTGGGAGTATTTGTTCGTTTCAGCCGATTCTTTGGAACTTTAATTTTAGCACTTTATTGCTAAACTTAGTTATCAAGCTCAAATGTCAATACCCGTATGTGTATCGATGTTATATTTTAAATTTTTATTAGTAGATAGAATTATCCAGTATTTCACTCGTTTGATACCCTTCACCACTTTTCGTTTTCTGATCAGTATTAATATCCATTGTTTGTTCGAACATATGGACGACGTCGACATGGTGCAACATTGATTAAATTCTTCGCATGGATATATTTATTATGCATGAGGACAAAAGAGGGGAAAGGCAGAGATTGGCAGTCGCCACATTTTTCTGTATGAGCGGCAATTTCTGAACTTTTTGCTTTCATATATACATATATATATATAAACGCTGTACCTGTACCTGGGATACAAAGTGTAATATCACTTGATATATCTTACCGATGCAAATATTCAATGTGTCACTTCAAACGGACCTCCTCTTTTTTTCAAACCGTAAAGTTTCAATGGTATCACTCCCATGCCGTTATGGTCAATAAATCCGCATTTTTCATAGTTAGTAACGTTGAGAGTGAAGAATTAAGAGTAAAGGTATCCACGAGTGAATAAACCACATCTCTATACAAATCTATATTCAAGAAAAGTCGCTTCGTGGATCTGACTGCTGTTCACTGCGCTTTATTCTTCACCTCGCGCTGCTATGAAGGAATCTTAAAACTGTAAAATCTCTAATATCCAAAGACTAATTTTATAGCAGAGCTTAGTGTCTTCTCCGCGGTTGAAGGACACGGCCCCCAGTTCTCCGGACAGTATGATTGCCGAATGGCATTTTGATAAAATGGTGGAATCTGGAAAACTATGTGTTTATGCGAAAGCTTGTGGTCATCAAACAAGATAGTCTACATAAAAGCCATTTATCCTTATAGTATCTATCAATTCCAATAACACGGCTACCCACCCCTATACTTACATTATGTCTGACACCGTAATAGACCGTATGAAGTGGGGTTTCATCAAGACGCTTAAGAAGCTCGCGCAGGTCCAATCTGACATTCGATTCCTCACACAGTGTCGTGAACATGACGCCACTCCAAAAGGGCTCAAAGTCAAGAACCCTCTAGCTTCTACCTACGACAGCGCGTTTTGTGACAAGCTTTGCACTATGCTCGCTAAGAACTCAAAAAGTAATTGCTCCAACTCGAAGATAACCTCCACCAATTGCCAGACTCCCAACCCCATCTCATTAAAGACATGGCACAACGGGACCGCGATGCAAGCTTTCATAAACTTACCCGAACAAAAACCGCAAACTTCAAGCACTACTCGCGTAAGACAACACATACCCGCAAATCAGAGAACAAAGAACGTTGTTAATCTGTCCGTCCACACATTAACTACCCAAGAAGCGCGCATTTTATCCAAAGGGCTCAGATTGTGTCCTACAACGGCGATTGGCACCACAGGACTGTACGGCGACATGGGGGAATTGTTTCGCCGTCTCCGCCTCGAAGATTAATTACTTCCACCAACCCCACAGCATGAACATGATACAACCATTAACATACACACACGTACAAGAAATCTGATAGCACCTGGACGCCACCTGAATGGCGGAACATTAAACTAGACTTACATATATCGTGTTTCCGAGACCGTATGCGAACTGAAATCTCAACGAAAAGTACACCGCACAAGAACAATCTCAACCGTAGCGAACGACAATCTCAAAGCTCAAAAACAACTCCGACATTATTATTAAGCAAGCCGACAAAGGAGGCGCTACGGTCGTTTTAAACACGAGCGACTACATCAAAGAAGCCCTAAAACAGCTCAATGACAAGAACCACTACACTAAACTCCCTAAAGATCCTACACCTACCCACAAAAAGAACTAAACACCCTACTCACTACCATCCCGCAAGAACTACGCACTCAAATCTGAAACTGTAAACATGAAGAGACAAAATTAGGCAAAACCCAAG
Organism: Epimenia babai; assembly: GCA_011762755.2. Classification (NCBI taxonomy): domain Eukaryota; kingdom Metazoa; phylum Mollusca; class Solenogastres; order Cavibelonia; family Epimeniidae; genus Epimenia; species Epimenia babai. Next base: position 16,482 of record WURV02153592.1, read on the forward strand.
CAGGCCAGTAGCAAAAAAATCGACACTATACCGACTTTTATACCTAAAAGACCCGCAACCAATCCTCGACAATAAACCCACCCATCGGGAATCAATTGGCGGTCAGACACTCATTGCCTACAGACAGCCACCTGAACCTTAAACAGATACTGGAATCCAGCGAATTACAAATGAAAGCTACCAAAATACGGAGACTGGCACCATACCATGTAATCGCACGAGATGCCAGCTCTGCAGCTACATTGACCCACGCACGTACTTTATAGGACGTAACAATGCAACTCACCACACCCACGGCACACACATGCTATTCCTTCAATATTATATATGCCCTCACATGTACTAAAATGCCACCATACCATGTACATTGGAGAAACTGAACACACACTACGT
>WURV02153603.1:0-16872 GCA_011762755.2 Epimenia babai
CTGTTCTTATGTAGCCCGAATTCATTCTTACTTCCTTTCCATTCATAATCACAAATCCTTCTTTATCCTGAAACCTCCTTCATTTCAGTTCAAATCATATCTTTGCACATAAGATCCAAATTATGGATATCATGGACTCAGTCACCTGAGATGCATGTTATCACTTTTATCTTGTATAAAAGTATTACATTTCTGTCATATTACTCCATGCATATACTGTGTACATACCTACACAACTCTGTATATATCTTAGGTATTATCTACCTGTGTTTGTGATGTTAGGTCAATAGTCTTATTAGTTGCCAACAGGCTTTGTATATAGTGTCATACTCTAGGATAGCCTATCATTTGACGGCAACTATAAATAATATGAAATAATAGAATAAATTGTCTCCGCTCTCCGAAGACACGGGGCCGCGGTTCGAGCACAACCGGATTTTTTTTATCGTCCATATATTATTTTATAATCAATTATGTTAACTGGTTTAGGCGAATGATAGGTGATTTTTCATTTTTTAAAAATTAAGACAATAGGTTCCTTTTATTTTTTATTCATTTGGCCATTTCGGTATTGACGCAGGAATTTCGCCCTGCATAATTCGTATTCGTACCTTAAACTGGCACAAATGCGCCAATAATCGGAAAGTTCGTAGAATGAAAACCGCAAAAATTATTCACTGTATGCGATACTTGTGTTAGAGTGACGAAATCGCATTACATCGCATTTTTTCTGCGGGATGAGACGATATATGACGTATACTTTGCTCCATCCTAGCTAAGTGGCTATTGAACGCTTGTGGTTGGAACTCGACAGGCGTACGTGGAGCAGTGCTCCACGTCTAACGCACCTAATCATTTGCATTAGACAAAAATAGCCTTCTATCAGGAATTTTCCATCGTCGCGGACTTGCTAATGATATGATGGGAGAATTATAAACAACAATCGCCTTGTTTTTTGCGTTGTTTATAATTCTTCCATCACTTCGTCCAGTAGGGTATAAATTATCCAATTGCTCTGTCTATTTAGCTTTTATTATCTACTTAACCCATCCATTGTTCTGCCCTTATAGTGTGCGGCATCTAATGGTGCCATCGACATCCTACAGTGTGTCCTACTGTTTCCTTCTTGTGGAAAAAAATATACATACATGTTAGAGCAACAGAAAAACCAAACGCATTGTGTTCTCGCCCAACCTTTTTAGTGCGATTTGATTACAGGGTATCCGTGTAATTCTTACTTTGTGGCATCGCACCACGTACAAACGTCCAGGATGGCGATGTATACTAAACGCTACCATCCAATACTGGTGAAAACCGCCAGAACATTCCTAGATGTAACGCAAGAATGCCATAGCATCGGAGCTGCTTTACTCCTAAGTTACATTCTGTATCAACCCTTTTAGCCTTTTAATGTTGAAATACCGTCCACCTTATCCACTGGCATTCATACATTATGGAACAAACCGAAATCCAATATCACCTTACCCTATACCAACGCAATCATCTTTACGTATTCACAACCATTTTACTATTTTACCTCGCTGTTACATAGTTCTAATGTTACACTATTGTATACATGCGTTACATGAGGCATGGTAAAGGTGTGGCTGTTCCAATCACTCGCTCTCTTTCGCGGTTCAGTTTGTAACGTTGACCCACTCATCCCGAAATAAGGACAACATACTCGATACCTTTATTTCAGCCGTGCGCGAGGTATTGAATATATTTGCAGCTGACGTAAATTTTGATAATTGATATATACACTCGAAGTTACACACGAGCGTACCTCAATAGTGTGTTTCAATATATATATATGCACTGTATTATCGCGGCATGGCTATGGTGGACAATAGCTCGGTATTACATGAATAAATTAAGATTTAGGTATCATTTTCACATATGTCACGGGTTTTACTTTACCTGTGATTGTCTTTTGCTGGTGCTATCTTTTATCTGGTGTTATTTGGTGGAATCAATAAATGTTAAGTGTGCTTAATTTGATGAAATGGTGTATGGTGAAATACTTTTGGGATATCACGAAATGCGTTTCTGTTTGCTTGCGTATAAGATCGTACACCTGGAGCAATGTCGATATTAAAATAAAAGGGCCGCATTAAAAATCAATTATTTTTGCCAGTCCCACCCATGAGGAAAAATAGCAGTGAGTATTAATAAATATGGGAAATATCAGTTCAACAGTCAATCTATTAGATTTTCATAACTAAATTTTCACATGCGGCCCTTGCCACCAATAAAACGTCGTTCATGCGGCCCTCGCCACCAATAAAACGTTAATGCGGCCCTCGCCACCAATAAAACATTGATGCGGCCTTCGCCATCAATAAAACCTTGTGAATACGGCCCTCGCCACCAATAAAACCTTGTGAATATAGCCCTCGCCACCAATAAAACGTTAATGCGGCCCTCGCCACCAATAAAACCTTGTGAATACGGCCCTCGCCACCAATAAAACGTTAATGCGGCCGTAATCTGAGTCTGCGTTGCAACCGTCTGTAGATAGCCCTATATACGTGGACCAGTGTGATGCTTACGTTCAGTATTTTGGCCTCTGGAGAATGTACGAGGTAGGTACCTGTCACGTCAAGCATCGACGATTCAGTGTTTACGTCGAAACACGCATAAAACCTCAAATAAATTTCAAATTTTCCTAAATAATTTAACCTAACAAATTAGTCCAAATGGTTGCTTTTTGCAATAGAAAAATATATTTTATATATATTGTAACATTGTAACAATACATTGTAACAAATAAAATATATCAGCATGCCTCGTTTAAAGGTAAAGGTGAGGTTTAGGTGCTACTTTTTAATTAAATGTCAATCGCACGTACATTGCCCTGGTACAGAGATATTTTCATAAACCATTCCACGACAACCTTTCTCTATATTCAAGCACGACAATATTGCTCATTTCCTGTCGTGGAAGGGGCGGAAAAAAATCCCTTGTTGGTGCTGGTTCGAACCTTTCGCATGGACACAGTGAGCAAAAGCAGACAAGTAATGACCGTGAAATGACGATAGCAGAGGCGCCTTCGCCGACGCTCGGGGTCAAAAAGTTAACCCGTCTCCAAAAAGGGTACATGCTCGACATTAATTATCCTTGAGGGTGATATGTGAGTATCGATGGTATTGTATATGCGCTGAATAGCTGCCTATAACATTTCATTGTAAACCGCATCTAAAAGCCTTTAATGGTTGATACTTGCGGTCTATAAATGTTGTACTTTACTTTTTCTTTCTATTTTGCTTCCCAATTGTACATAGTCTGGTGGTTGAGTTCAGAGGGCAACGGACTGTGTACATAGTAGGCATACTTTTAATTAAGATAGTCTTTTAGGGTGCAGGCCAAATTTTTTACTTATGGTGGTCACATTTTAAAATAAAAAATGCGATTGAACGGCGTTTCTCTCTTTGAAGACATTTCAATTATTAAACATAATACTAGCAATCATGGTTTTTCAAGATATTTAATTATTTGAGGCGTTGCTATTAGTGGCAGTATTTCACGATATTATATCAATGATCCTAATATGTTAAAATTTATTGACCTTTTGACCTCTACAAATCATCGACGGTTGCGGAATTTGTCAATATTACGTTATCTATGAAATCTTTAAGATCATTCATTGATGGTAATGTTGAGTAATAATGCTCACAGTGTTGACGGTTATATTATTCACAGTAGTTATAGTCTATACGTCTATACATGTTTATTTATTATTCTAATTAGTTTTCATTGAGTTATTGCAGTTATTGTTTAATTTGTCAACTGTAGGCCATCTGTTATTATGTTTATCGGAGCTGTTTGGTATAATTTATACCTAATAACGATATACCAATCTCTTGCGTGTCGCCTCTTGTAGCCTAACTCAGCGGCCCTTTTCCAGTTCTATTTGCGGTCGCAATGAGACAGCCAATCACAAATTAGAGTAGTCCAGGAAACACTCGGCTTGTCCCTTCAACAAAGCTTGGGATGAGCGTTGGTCACTGACAACGGCGAGTCGTCTAACAAAGGATTGGGTCTCACTTTCAAGTCTGACTTGGAAAGGTTACCTTCTTTATCTCTTACTGAATTTGCGACTTCTACATTTTCTCTTTAAAAAAATGCCACGCGGAAGACGACCCGATCCGTTTAACACGGTAGAGGCTACGCGAGAACGAGATGGTTAGTTTAAGTAAATATGCTGGAACGAAAAGGAAACGCATTTGGCGTATAGGTTATGATAGGATCCAATTCATATTGGACAAATTTAATTTCTTTAACAATAATATACCGGTGCAGGATATTGTCAATACGCCCAAGATAAAAACACTATTATTCATGAGCGAAGTACGCGCGACTTGTTCAAAGTAGTTTTTTAGGCGGATTCACACAAATGTCATTTGATTGTTAGACATACCGAGGCTCGCACTGTTACACCGTGCCCGTGCTATAGGAATGCTGGAGGATAACTATAAAATATCACAGCTAGACATAAGAATTAAAAATTATTCATGTAATGTATACAATGCAAATAATGTACGTAGGATAATTTTCATAGACCTAATTGCAAAATACCATAAGTGCATTTACAGTAGCAAAACTATTGAATCATAGTCTCATAAGATGCATTTACTTATCAGCGTCGCCGCTGATAACGCGGTCTTTGCGGGGACGCGTGAGGTTTGCCCGGCTGTCACCATGGGCCGGGCAAAGAATCGTGCAGGGGCCCGACGGTAACGCCACCGTTACCAACATCAACAACACGGTGGACCTCCAACTAATTAACACCAGAACTGGGGCGGTTAGTTTTTATTCTAGGCTTTAGCATATTGTACAGTATCTCACGCAAGTATACATTGTCTTTTAAATATATCGTGTAGAAAGTTGCGTGTAATGAAATTATGTACTAAATTAAATTTGAAGCAATTCTAACGTAATTTCAGCCGTTTTGGGATAAAGTTGATATTCTGTAAATACTTCATCAGGTCTACGAAACTCGTTGACTGCTAGTTGACACATTACACGGTTTAGGCAAATATATGCATGACATTTTCTGCGATACATTCAATCTCGGCCTGATGTAGAAGCGTGTTAAAGTGGTTCATTAGTGACTGTCGCATCTACAAATTAAGCATTTTATTATACTGTAACACTAAGACGCGACTAGGCTATAATCTAGTTAATAACAGTTTAAACGAGAGCATTTTGCGTGCTCTCTTAATCACATTGTACACGTGTACAAAATTATTAGTCGACTCATCAATTAATGCAGAACCCGCAACGCGTTCCCCTCTTTCCACAACCGGAACCCCCAGTAGAGGAGCCGATCAGAGGCCTCCCAGAGAGGCGGCGACGTCCACGTCGCCCACGCGCCGCGGCTGCAGCAGAGGTGGGTATGTTAATGACTATTTAGTCCTGGCAGATGTAACAATTTCACAAACATCCGTGGTTGAATTGTGAATTTTATTTACGGCCTATTGGCATACTTTCATTATAATTTTCTGGTAGATAGAATCAAACTAAAATTCCTACATCATTTATTTTAAATCTCAAGTGTTTCAGTCAACCCACATATATACACGCTATTCACGTTCTTGTTACAATTGCACGCATTTTGCCTATGGGTACAACCAAATGATTAAGAAGTCTACGTACTACCACGATATATAGGTAAATTTAAAGTGTCTTGTTGGCGCCAGTGGTGTAGTGGTTAAAAGCACTGCCTTTCATGCGAGAGGTTGCTAGTACAAACCAGCATAAACCAGGGATTTTTTCCCGCGACTTCCACAAAAAGGATTGAGCAGGATTTTCGTGCTTGAATGTTGAGAAAGATTTTTCGTGAAATGGCCTATTATAAAAATATATTAGGGATGGAACAGCACTATGTTATACGTGTGACTGACATTCAATTATAAAGAAGCACCAAAACCTGGCCATTACCTTTTTAAACGTCGGCAATGGTTTGTTAGCCCGGTACTTTCTTCTGCTCTATGCTTCTCGCCATTTAATCCTGCCTTTCTCTTTACTCCCGTAACGTTGTAGGACATAATACCTATTACTTCTATGGTTGATTTGACTAATTGGATTACTGAGACGTGTATAAATACAATCTAAATCTGGTGTTAAACAATAAAGACTCGCGTAAAAATTATGACGAGAAATTTTCTCACTAAAACACTTTTATAACTATGCACAGTACAAAACCATTTAGTCAAATAATTACCCGTCTGGCTTGACTATAGTATCAAAATGAACGTATAAAATAATAGACGCATCAATGCATCTAAGTTCGGTGAATTATATTAAGATTAGAAATGCGCAAGATGAATCGTAACGAGCACCACAAACGCGATTTGAGTTACCGCAATATTATATTGCCAAAATTTTAGCATTTGCGAATATTGAACTGGCTTGTTCCGTTAGGAGCCGGCTAACGTTGTGGCGGAGGCGGTGGAGCCGATGGAGGTGGCGCCAGTGGAGGCGGTGGCGCCAGTGGAGGCGGTGGCGCCAGTGGAGGCGGTGGCGCCAGTGGAGCAGGTGGCGCCGGTCGAGGAGGAGGCGCCGTTAGTACCGGAGAGAGTAGAAGCGCAAGGGGAGGCGGCAACGCAGACCGAAGTGACGGCGGACCGGGAAGCCGTCGATTATTTCATCAAAAATTTAAAGCAGATGCTGAATCGACGAGGTATGTTGGCCCATAATTAATCTATAATTTACATGACGCATTTATGTACATTTTATGTATAAAAAGGTATTTCATCAAGGCAAGATGCAGTAGCATCGTCAAGAAATTTAGGCAGTAGTAGAGATAAAAATACTAAATATTTAATTTCAGTTTTTCGACTAGGCCAAAAGTTTTGACAAAACTGCATCGTGCTGGTAATTGGAATGGAAACTCCTTTTTATGAATGTAATTGTGGTAGATATTGGCGAAAATTTTATGTAGTCCGTCTGGACACAACACGAATGAATTAGGAATTCATCATACAACTAGGAATTATTCTCACCAGCAGGGGATTCACCATACAACTAGGAATTATTCCCACCAGCAGGGTATTCATCATACAACTAGGAATTATTCCCACCAGCAGGGTATTCACTATACAACTAGGAATTATTCCCACCAGCAGGGTATTCACTATACAACTAGGAATTATTCTCACCAGCAGGGTATTCCTATTGTCAGCTGGGGTTTTTACTCACTATGAGTAGTGGGGTAGTTTTGATGTACATGCACCGAACAGCAACTCAATTCATCTAAATTATTTTTTGTTTAAGGATATAAGAACGCGTCCAGAGATCTGGGTACACCTGGACAAAACAGGCTCAAGACCGCCGAAGAACGTTAGTTACTTATCGGTGTACGCATAGCTACTAGCAAAATAGAGGCAGTGTCCCAGAAGTATGTCGGTGAAATAATGCTGATAAGGCAGTTCTATGAATAAGTTGTAAACAGGGAAAAATTCACTTGCCCAACTAAATATTCATTCGTATTTACAAAGGTACGTTATAATATAGTTTCCTCTGTACGATTTGAGATAAGGGATTAGGCGGAGGACTAGGGAATTGTTCTAAAAGCTTCATCCGTATTACAGAACTGTTGATGAGTGGACTTGCTCAGTCTATTTATCGATCGTATGACACATAGCCTACTTTGGTAATGAGCTCTAGTGCTCCACACAAGGATTCCCCGGGTAATCTGGAAATCTGCGAATAGGTTGTGCTTGATACGTATTTCCGTTGCATTTCGGCAGTTTCCTAAATTTAATAACGCAATAATCCATCTTGCAGTGATGGCAGAGGTGTACACAATAATTGGCAATGTCATCCCGAAAGCCAAGAAAAATGTTAAAGTGCGTGCGTATAAATTGATTACACAAAAATTTAGTAAGACGAAGAAAATATCGCATTACCCAGTAAAGCTTTTCGTAATAGCAGTCTATATTTGTGATTATACTGAATAGAGGAATAAAGGGGTCAGGCGGCATACCATGTTGGCCTTAAGAAAAAATTCTACATTTTACAATGTCTAGTTGTAAAGTACTTATTCTAACTTGAGATTTACCCAATTATTTGCTTGGTGCCGAATATCTATTCGTCAGAGACATGTCGATAATAATCTCATTATTACTAAGTAATGGATTTTATGACGTAATTTAACGCTTGAATAGTTATTCAAACTTAATGCATCTTGCTAGATAGATTACAGCTCATGATTTGTGGCTTTAAGGAAGAGGTGTCAGCGTTTTGTCACCTCTTCATTATGTGTTTGATTTAACTGGTATACTCTGACAGTACAAGGATTATCTCGACCAGAGCAATAATCGAAAATTTGTTTCCTTTATTCATTAGAAAAAGAAAATAACGCGTTACAATTATCTTTTTTCTTTGTCGGTCGGTACTAAGGCAACGGCTGTGTATCTAAAACTTAAATGCCATTGTTTTGGACTTACTGGCCTCATTACTACTCCATGTAAACCCATAATGAACTTCGACATTTGGCAAAATTCGTAGCTTCGTTAGGGTTTTCGAGACCAGTGCGGAAGACTACGGCGAAAGTTAACCATATCCGTGAACACTTGGAAATAATTTTCTACTAGCTCTGTTAATGGCTTGCTCAAGATGTCCATCGTAGCCCGTTTCCTATAATCCATTGTATGGGTATGTACACAGAGTACGCAGACGACCGCGCAAGTGGACGAGGATACTATAATGACGGTATCTCCCTCAACAACTGGCCATGCGACACCACCGGAGGCAGAACTTGCCGAGCCGACCACACCGCCGGCAACGAGGTCGAGCCCGCGACGACGACCGCGCTCCAGCTCGTCGTCATCTACCAGCCGGGTGAGCGCGGCGAAACGACCTCGGCTCACGGTCGAATCAACCACTGCCCCAACTCGTCCACACGTGTCGCCAGCATCATCATCGGCCTCGAGGACCTCGCCAATTCCATCAACATCTCGCGGTACATCCCAGTCGTTAGTACTGGATCTCACGCCAGGTCCATCTCAGGCCCCCGATACGATCGTCCTGGAACCATCGCCTGGTCCGTCATACGCGCCCAGTACATCATCTCACGCGCCCCAGGTCGATCTTGATACCATCGTCCTGGAACCATCGCCTGGTCCATCAAACGCGCCTCGCCGTATCGATCTTGACACGCCGACGGACGAGTTGAGGGTGAGGGCCTATGTACAGCGGGTGTACGAACTACTCACCGGCCCTCCGCGAGTTCCAGACGACTCATCGGACGACTCGTCGCCCTGAAATATCCGCTTTCCTGGGGGCGGAAGAGCGTCAGGTAAATTGTCTTCTGTTGCATAATTGCTCACTGATTCCCATTCACAATGGATTATGATGCAATCATTTATCATGTATAAAAGTATAAAATTATGACCAAGATGAAATGTTTTTGCAAACTTTGCAAATATTTTACCGAATCCCTTGAGAGTAATTGAATTTATCTACTCTGCGATATGGTGGCATTATTAATCAGTCGTATAGGTTATTACCCCATGTAAAGGTTCGGGTATGATATGCACGTCTTAGCATATACTCTCTACATATTTTCCTGATCAATTAAGTTTTAACTTTCTGGTGACATTAATAACTCTATATCCACATTACGCCAGGTGATTCGTTACAATTTTGTTTTTAAAACCAAAACTATGAATCTGTAATCAAACTAAAATTCCATATTCCCGCTATCGTTCCTTCCATATTCTCTTCATTGTAACCATTGTGTTTCTTTGAATGAGCTGGAGAGAAATGTACAGATCCATCTATACCTCTGATGGTTGTTGAAAACATGCGTGACCCATGGTTGTATCGATCTTTTCTGATATTCGCAGCGGAGAGCGAAGGGCCAGTCCCGGCGGTCCCTGTTCAGCTACATCGTCATAACATCGAGAGGGGTGATCGCTGAGAGGCTGTTCGTCGGCTCACGTCGGACACATTCGTGAGAGAATTAAGCCATACTGTATCATTTTTTACTGCATCGTGCATGCTTCCGCAGAAGTATGATTCCACGAGCAGTTTCTTACTATGACTTACATAACCCGTCAGTTTTTATCATAACGGGGACGTGACCTAAATAACAGCACTAAAGACCAGAGGTCCGCTAACAGGGCACAAGAGAAAATGTTCGGTATTAATTTTTTTCTTCTCGGATGTGATTGATACAAAGTTTTACTCATGGCGTGAATGTTTAGGGAGCCTTAGCTGTTACCATCCCTGTCGTTTGATTATTTACTGACAGGTGTACGCCGGTGAAATGTAGCGTCCATTCTGATGGAATGGCTTAATATGTTATAAAAATGAGAAGCTGTCGCATTCACCCATACATGGAGATTTTATTATTTAATCGGCATCGCAGCATGGCGGAGATAATTGGGTAAAATTCGTCTAATGCTCATGGACGCGAATGAGGCCTACAATTTTAACTATTCAAATGAATTCCACATTGGCGCTTGATGTCAGCAACTGCAATATCTAAAAAAGTCAAACTTGACACATATAGGGTTATCATGAATTATGAGCGTGACATTTATTAGGCGAGATTTACTAGTGTTGATTACGAGCCATCGTCGTAGCTTCACAAAATCTACTGAGCGCGACTTGCGAAAATAACTTGGCCTGGTAGTAGCGTCCTAGCATTTAATTAACTTTACCGGGATCTGATCGGGGAATCTTAGTCCATATACACCATTCCTAGACTGTAGAGTATTGTTAAATATGTAACAATTACACGTCAAATACACAACCATTAATGACTATTCTGAATATTACTTTTAGAAATCTAATCAAAGCTTCTTAGCAATCTTTCTTAGATAATATCTGAACTCCAAAAACCACTCGATCTTGTTCCAATAATTTCTTTTGATTTTGGTCAAAAACCTTGGCATCGTAGGATCATGGCCAACATTGTTTGCATTGCCATAGTTGTAAGACATTCTTTATAGCATTTACGTGTTATTCGTGTCTCAACGGTTGAAGTACCGGTCAGTTTTCGCGCATATTCGTTTCTAGCACCCTAGAAAATTCATAAAAAATGAATAATTGACATGGCATGTTTTAGAAGACATGGTGGTTCCATAAGTTCTTAGTCCATAAAATAAATGAAGGAATCCGCCACCCTTACTCCAATTAAAGGTAGCTACAAATATTATGGTGGCTGGAATCTGTAAGGCGTGTAACTCGTCCATTATAAAATGCCTCTCCTTCCACGAGGTTGGTTTCCGTAAGGACGGTCTACTTCGACCAAATTACGCTTTCATCCACTCGGCCGTTAAATTTGCGACTTTGGTCTGTGAATTTGTCAACGGCTTATGTACCTTTATTGCTCTAGTCATCTTGACATTATCTAGTATAATACGTGTTTCCACAGGCAAACCATATTATTTTTCACATTAAGAGAGACTACCTGCAATTGTTACACTACACCAGCATTGACTACACCCCCGGTTCACATCCAACCACATTGTTCGTTGTGGTAGTTCTGTGATAATCGACGGTATTGGCTCCGGTCTCGCTCCTTCACTCCAGTGTTAAATGCGGACTTAACGCTGAATGAATTACTACTGAGCGCCTGGTCGTAGCGTCCTAGCAGTCATTTTACTTTTACTGGATCTGATCCGCGAATCTTTGTCCATATACGTCATTCCTAGACTGTCGAGTATTGTTAAATATGTTAAAATAAAACGTTAAATACGCAACCATTCATGACTATTCTGAATATTCGACGGTTCCCTAATCAAAGCTTATTGGATTTTTTTTCCCGATAATATCTGGACTCCAAAAACAACACGATTTTGTTCCAATACTTAGTTCTTTAGATTTTCGTCTAGGTTGCCATCCTAGGATCATGGCGAACATTGTTTGCATTGCCATAGTTGTAAGACATTATTTATAGTATTGCATGTTATTCGTGTCTAACGGTTTAACTACCGGTCATTTTTCGTGCATTTTCGTTTCTAGCACCCTAGAAAATCCATAGCTGATACATGAATAATTGACACATATGGCATCTGTTCGACGAGATGATGGTTCCGTAAGTTCTTAGTCCATAAAATAAATGCAGAAATGCGCCACCCTTTCTCCAATTAAATGTAGCTACAAATATTATGGTGGCTGGAATTGGTAATGCGTGTAACTCGTCCATTATATAACGCCTCTCCTTCCACGAGGTTGGTTTCCGTAAGGACGGTCTAATTCGAACAAATTACGCTTTCATCCACTTGGCCGTTACCTCTGCGACCTTGGTCTTTGAATTTGTCAACGGCTTGGGTACATTTTATTTCTCAAGTCATCTCGACACCGACTACCCAGTATAATTAGTATTTCCTCAGGCAAAACATAATAGATGTTATTTTAAACATCAGTAGACGACCTGCAATCGTTTCACTACACCAACATTGACTACACCCCCGCTTCACATCCAACCACATTATTTGTTGTGGTAGTTCTGTGATAATTGACGGTATTGGCTCCGGTCTCGCTCCTTCAGTTCAGTGTTAGATGAATAGGTTTTAAATGCGGACATAGCGCTGAATAAATTAATCAACTGAGAAACTCGGAGAGCACTGGGGTCAATATTTATTGTCCTGTTGATTTGAGTAGAAAGGACATTAACACCTTTATAGTGAATAATCGACTTCCCTGAATTCTATTAGCTTTTAATATGCTGTAACAATGATTGAGGTTTTCCGAATGCCATACCTATCTATTAACAATTCATCATTTCTGTTGTTTCTTAAGGACGGTGCATTTGGCGCGAGTTTTCTGCATATTCCTTGTTAGAAATTTTCGGTAATATGACCCAGATATAGATTTGACATTTTGACTGCAGTGCAAATGTAGACTAACCTCACGACCAATCGACGTTTTAGTAGTTTTTAACTGGACTATCCATGATGCAGACATGATCTTCATTTGCCAATTGTAGGCATCATCTTGTCACAATGACTAAGAGATAATATGGCACTTAAAAAAACCCCTTAAAAACTCAATTAAACTTTATTTTTACAGTCAGAGAGCGTTGTGTATTCACATATAGGTGCATGGCTACATGTCAAGTAGTATAGCTTACCAGTTCTATATCTGGATCAAGAACCACCATACAGTCTAATGAACACATGAGCAGCTTGCGTGTGATAGGATTGGGCTAGCGGGTCGGCTAGCGTGTATCGGTGTACGTTAGTGTAGCCATGTTTGGTAGGAGTTACTTTACCATTGATACTTGCCCTTGTCATGTCGAAATTCAGCTGTCTACTGTATATATATATATATATATATCTGTAAGTATAAATGATAGATATTGCCTAGGTGTACCTTTCTGTATCAAGAGGTTGCTAAATCAACTGAATTGTATCATTGTAAGTTGTTTCATTGGAAAAAAGCATTATGGGTAGATGTTTTCTTTACATTTTTCGTCCTTATTATTGGAGCATTTAATGTATTGGACGCGGTTTTGTGATAAACTTCAAACGCATTGTCCCGCATTACGTGAACACGTCAAATCATATTGTGAAACCATACTAAGAACTAACTGGTATTGTAACGTTATATTTGCCAGTCACATGGTACCCTCAATCATAGCTCTACGTGTATCTCTAACGTCCCAATGAGAGTCAACTCATGGATAAAACAACAACCTCTTACAGCTTTATTGAATAAACCTCAATTTTTCGCTTTGAAAGAAAAGGCACTTATATCGATTTGCAAACATGTCATAGCGTCTAAACCATCATCCACTTTTGGTATAGATCTCATCCCCGATTCTTGTCACTTCATCCTTAGCATCGGTCTCTCACGTAGGTTCATCTGGATAAGGCTGGTTGCTAATCTACCGCACATCGATCTGGTTCCCAATCAAAGCGAATTAGCGATGCGAGTTAACAGCAGATATCAAACTTATCTCCCCTGGCTACTATTGTTAGGCGAATACTAAGGCAAAAGGAAGTTGCATGTTTTACTGCTGTTAGCTATCGCAAATTAGCTTAGTTGTCAATTTGTCTTACATAATTACTAACCCAATATTAACACCCACGTTTACTAATTTTATTTCATCCTTCTAACGAGAGAAATGCATGCAATTTATTTATTCATGTAGCTGATAACAATTCCGTGTTTTCTTTTCCAATATTAATACGTTATTTTGGGAACTAGATGCATCAAGGCTAGGTATAAATGTTTGCAAATCAATATGCGTGTGTATGGAGTGTTTCATCCACGATCCATTGACCTTAGGTAATACCAGAAAGTACATAATTATGGAATTTGGCGCGGACATAGATATACAATTTCCTGCTGATCCATTATTAGCTAATAGGATTGTTTAATACTACAGCACATAATTTTAATTCTGTTACTGCGTATCCTATTATTAAGCTAAAAAGAAATTTTTTTTTTGAGTTAATTAAGAAATTATTTTATATTGTCAGTAGATTATCAAAAACCTTGATCATTCTTACTGCTTAGAATATACACACCGCAGAACCTGACTAACTCCGCCTTTAGCAATGTTAACCCTACGGTACTTGATAACGTGATTATTTCGGTACACACTAATGAAACTAGCGTATACCGTGCACACCATAAACACCACATGCTGGCGCCAACTCATAATGGGATAGTGATCTGCCGCTCGTGTGGTCAGGCAATTGTATCGGGTTCCCCTCCGGATAATTTTGCCGGGAGCCGGTGATTAGCATGTCGCCATGCACCCCTTGATGAGTATGCAACTAAATACACGGGCGTTTTATTAGTAGATTAGGGTTGTACCAAGTATGCATGACTAAATAACGAGTAATTGATAACAGTTGGAGGAGGCGTGCCAAATAGATCAAAATGGCCAAACATCGACTATAATCGACATCAGTGACGGATTAACAAAGTGACGTGTATATTAAAACGACATACATCGGTGACTATGGTATGTTAATGACACGATCGGCGCCAGGCACTAATAGACCATGAATTCAGGAATAGCATCCGGCACCTTAGACGTGCCATGGAGAGTGCGGTTGATGCATCATACGATAAATAGAATTAATCACTAGATCTTAAGGTTGTGAATAGTGGTCGTCGTGAGATGACGTTTCGTTCATGATTCTTAAACAGCAAATTCACACCGGAAACTGCTACCGCCTCGTAGCAGACGGCGGATTGAGAAGAGCGCTTTACTAACATTCCATCTTTGTCACTCCCTGCTTATTAGCTAGAGCCTATTTTTCTCGTTTACCGTATTTTGTTGGGATAAAATATTTTTACCAGTTGACACTGTTTTACTAAGGCATCAGCAGTGGATTGTTGGAGTTGACTAGATTTTGTGTATTGCTGCTTGAATGGATCGCTCTCATTAACCAATTCAGAGGTAAATCGCATATCTACTTGCATATTTAAGTTTTCCACCACGCCGTACATTCACATTACTTTCAATGTGAGCTTAAAACTGTATGCTTGGTCATAACTTTGGTTTTCATTGTATGCAGGGAATATGTTGCATTCAATTGTAGCAGGATTTACCGAGATGTCATAGAAACGCATTGGTATACATTACTGGCAATACCGCAAACAATTCCATGCTTGCCACCACATGTAGCCGACATTGTGGATGGAGTCGTTTCAGTTTGCTCATGAATCCATACGATATTCAATCCTCTTCCTTAATCTCATATCACATCTGTAATGACACCTCATGACCGGTTTGAAGGTGGCAATTCCTTTTGAAAGCCTTGAATGTTCGAATAATATACAAATTTATATAGCGCATTAGGGTAATTGGCCTACCGTCAAAGATCACAGAATTACATCACATACACACGGATAATAAAACATACTAATTATAATTACAAAAGCTTAAAGAAATAAGATTTGAGGCTATAGAATGTGGTACAGTTGGTGGTCCTAATGCTGGCTGATATGGAATTAAGGAGTGCAGCCACAGACGATAAATGTGTCACCTGGTTTGTCATATTGGTTTGTGGATATTGATATGAAAAAGCATTCCCATAGAGGCATTTGTGTGTAGTAACTAGTATTTTGAAGATTAAGCAGTATTTGACTGTTGAAGTTTCTGCATCATTAGCAAAAATGTTGGCGTTTTAGATGACTTAATGATAATTTGGCTGGCTGACATAGTTTTTGTAGGCTGTTCATTTCCTAAAATGTGAGATTGTATAATAAAGAGTACATGGAACTGTCTTGAACGCAACCGCAAATTCCCCCGTATTTTGGAATGCCAACTGCATGTAGACCTAGCGATGATTTTTTTCTAGACCATAAACCCATCCGTAATAAAATCGGCAATAAGTGTGAGGTTTCCTACATCACGAGTGCCTCCCTTTCCATAGTTCATATCCGTAATGCGGGCGTTCTTTCGAGACTACACCTTGTCTTAAACATTACTGTCAACCATGGCACTTTTATTGTACATTTTATTGCTCCAGTTATCTTGACAATATTCCGCACGATTCCTACATCCCCAAGACACATTGACTACCTGCTCGATTCACTGATAGCAACATTGTATTATATTGTAGTATACGTGATTTCCGATGCTATTAACTTGGCTCCAACTACTTTGGTGGTTATTCTATAAAGAAATTTGTAATGCGGGTCTGCGTTACATAATATCGTCCTGCTCAATACGGACGCTATTCAATATCCCTCGTGTTATCTACTCAATCTTCCTCCCACGGTTGATATTGGGTACATAGGTGAGTAGTTATGTGGGACACTGTGGGTCACTTTTCCCAGACACTTTGGGTCACTTTTCCCGGACACTTTGGGTCACTTTTCCCGGACACTTTGGGCCACTTTTCCCGGACACTTTGGGCCACTTTTCCCGGACACTTTGGGCCACTTTTC
>WURV02153613.1:0-16871 GCA_011762755.2 Epimenia babai
CCCTAAAGTTGATTGACTAATGAAAATATTCGTTACATACGACCTTCGGTGCAGACGACATAAATGTCGCTCCGCCGTTAAACCACTGACGACGTTTATGTCGCTGCGCCGTTAAAAGGGTTAAGACTGAAAAGGAGCGAGAGAAAACGAAGTACTCTTCGAGGTGGCCACCCCAGATATACTTCTTGGGGTACCTCCAATTACGTCCCGTCCATAATAAAAAATGTGTAAATTCCGCTTGCCATTTAATGTCAACGTCGGTCAACAGGTGCCGAACGAACGCGGTGAGAACGGCGAGACGGCCGAGCCGACCCGCGCCGATTCAGCCACGGACTCGCCGCCGCCCGCCGAGCAGAGCAGTTCAGCCGACGAGCAGAGCGCCGTGTAGATCGTCGCGCGCGGCGCGGATCACCGGGTGGGTCGCGTCGATGCGTTCACCGTCGTTTGCTGCGTTCTTACAGAAATCTTTTTTCGTGTTGAGCTTGATACCATCACCAAAAGATCCGTACCATCTCGATTGTCTAATTAAACTTAGCGTGTCTTCGAATGTTGTAACATCTTAAAAACCCGATCGCGTCGACAGTAGGTTGATCGTTATGTCGTTCGTTCGTGACTATTGGGCTACAACGACCCTCGGCGACTCAGCCGTCGCAGTATGCAATAATAATAGAAAAATCACAATATATATGTACCATCCGATCACTATTAGATACCATCGTTCGAATCAATTGCGACATCTCTCGATTATATGTAACAGTTGTGGCGTCACATCGTTTACACATACGGCCACTTGAGATAATTCGGTATAGTTGGAAGCGTCGTACGTAATTAGTTATTGAACTGAAACCACACCCCGAAACCACGCCGCCTGGGGGGGAAATATACGCCACTAGTGTCGACATCTCATCTCGTGTTGTCCACTTATTTTCCCCCACGAACCGTAAGATTGTCCCGGAGCTAAGGTTTATGTTGATCTCAGGGTTTCTAATGCTCATCCTCAATTCAGTCGCATCTATCGATGCGCGATACGAAATACCCCGCGGAAATCGATTTTATCTATTTATCTGACCTGATGCGTTTGGAGAGCTATTTTCGAGATGGCGAATCCAGTTCGTTCGGTGTCCCTAAAAATTACAGGTTGTTTTCAGCGGTCGATGCCGGTTACCTTTGAGATTAATGTATCGCGCAGCCATCGTTCCCAGCGATTTCTCCGGTACCTTTAGGATGGCGCATTTCTGAATAACATCACGGGCAGTCTACACGATTAGTCATCCTAAAAGTTACGTTAAACAATTCGTCATCCCCCGTCTACGAACACCATAGACGCTAGCCCGGTTTTTAGTTTTTAACTTACGAGGTGCCATTTACCATTGTCATTTAGAAATTCCCCTCATCCACCACCGACAGTTACAAAAATTGTGGCCTTGAAATTCACCGTATAATCTACCGGTCTCAGCGATAGATTACACAATGTATAAATTCGACAGCATATGGCCTCCTGTTGCCTTACTCTTTTCACGGTACATATATCCATTACGTACGTCCACGTTCCTTTAGCCGCATAGACATCCTCTTATCAACGTCGTCGTCATACCGCCATCTTGGATAAACCGATATTATAGAAGTTCGATGCAACTATTCTCATTTTTGCACAATTTCCGACTGCTTTTGATATTATTCGAAGGTCCTTTTGTCATCCATTGGGTAAAATGGAATCCAGTATTCTAGGTATTCGTTAATTACTACCAGAGAGCCAACTAAGTTACACACGTCCGTTTTTCATGGCATTAAGTATAGCTACGGTTGATTTTTTGCCCAATTTACGTGCTCTTAGCTCAATTTACTGAACTAATTTTTACCGTAACAGGACTTATACAAAGGAATTCTAAAACAGTCAGTTGAGCTAAAAGAGCAATATGAATTCTGTTGTAATTGTAGAAATTGTTTTTTTTTCATTTTTTTAAATTTTGCGACTACTGATGGATTTTATCAGCTTTATTTCGTTCATCTTTTCCGTGTAAAATCTAAATAAAAGATTCTATTAGTATTTAAGAGCGCATTTCGTGTGAGTGTTGGTTACTTCATTGGGTGTGTATATTTAGTACTACCCACGTTGCTAAATTTTGCCTCATTTGTTCGTGGAGGGCAAATTAAATTAGAAGTAAGTTTGGAATTTATACCCCGCACTTAAAGCTGCTTGCAACTGGCGCTCTGCGAGGACTGAGGGGTCGGCAGCGTCTGTTACAAGCGCTGGTAAGCCACTCACAAATTTATTTTCCCAGTGTATATGAATTCGCGTTGCCAAAAGGAATTTCACCGGTACTTATTTATGGCTAAGTCAACAAGAGAAATCGGGATAAAGTACCTTGCCCGAGGATACAACTGAAATACTTGATGGCATTGCCCGGATTCGAACCATCCACATTCTTGTTTCATAGGCCCAGCGCTCTGCTAATGAACTAATGTTCCCAGTAACTGTAACTAGTGCAAATCACCCCCATCTGGGCAGAAAAAACCTTTAATTTACTGGTTCTGAAGTGATGAAATCCAATAGGCCACTTGACCAATTTTACGCATTTACCTAAAAGAAAATCAGATGGCTATGTGTGGTGAGATAAGCTGATGGCAGAGAGAAGAGTCTTCAGTACTAATATGTCAAAATATCAACACAGTGAGGACTAGACCCCCATCACAGCAGCAGTTAGCCTTATTAGATTGTGGTGTTTGCAGAAAACTTCCTTCTCAGCATTCCTGCCAATGCTACCTGGCATTTTTTGATGGAGGGAGAAGCCTCGTGTGCCTATGGGGATGGGGTAGCCGTTTTAGTCTGGTCACGTATGGATTGCTCCCTCTGATGTGGCTGTGATGCTTCTGGGGCTTACCTCACCGCTATCTTAGTGTAAATGCTCATCAACTATAAACAGATTCAGCTGAGTTTGCGACGTCATTTAGCCATCTGGACCCACTGTCATGGGTAGTCGAACTCTCCCTCCCGCACTTGGTCGGTTTTCTCTCACTCCTTACAACAGGAGCCCGATCCATTTATCGCGCTACCCGGATTAGCCAGCTTTGTAGAGGCATTTGAGCGGCCTCCACAATGATTAAATGGGTGATCGGCCTACTTGTAACAACTAACCAGACTGGCTACCCATTGGTTTGTTGCCCTAAAACACCTTAGGTAGTATGCTGGCAAGACTGGCGACTCGAAACAAGTTCGATATTACAGACCACTGATCTATCATGAGGTATGTATTGAGGTTGTTGAGGAAATGGTGAGATTTGTCCCAAGTTGAGCATGAGGACAGTCACCTGTAACGTAACTAACGTAGAATAAGTATCTGAAATCAGGGTGGGTGGGGGAAGCCATGGCTACTCACAAAAAATAGCGAGGTCCACCATTGATAGTAGGTTTGATCAACCATCAAACGCATAAGTCCAGGAGTGGTACCATGGCAAGTTTTATTGCATAATCAGTGGGTCTGCAATCTACTGTGGCCATTTCGAATTAGAATAGACCTGAAATGATAAAATAAAAAGGTCTTATTTGACTTATTTGTGCTACGAGAACCCCGGACAAACTTGTAATTTTAAAAGGAAATGCCTATTTCAATGTCTAGTCAAGGGCAAATAACTGCTTGCAGTCTGCAGTTTTAGGCAGGTCTAACAATGTGCAGTAAATACCCGCTTAATATTTTAGTCAAGGGCAGATAACTGCTCTTATTTGTAGTCAACAGCAGAGCTGCTTGATGTCAATGTGGTCAGAGGTATAGGTTTTTTCTGTGCATTTCTTTCCAGCTATTTAGGGAACCACATTGGCTACCGCCGTTAACATCACGTTAATGTGTTCAAGGGCAGATAACTGCTTGATGTCCATACAGTCAAAGGCAGACAGCAAGTTTTCTCTAAAGTAAAGGGCAGGTCTAATGGTGTACTGTACACTTACAGATACCTGCTCTGTTGTTGGTACAGTTAAGGGCAAATATCTCCCCGATGGAGCGAGTCATAGTAAACTAGGTCGATGTCTTGGAATCAAGGATACATACCTGTTTTATGTTTTTACAGTCCAGGCAAGGTCTCATACCATGTAGCGAATACCTGCTCTATGTCTACAGTATCTGCTCGATACATGTACGCCAATGTAAATCTGGGTCATACTCAAACCTGTACTTAAAATATACTCAATAATCGATCAATTAAAGGTAACTGCTATGGTGGAAAATTAGGATTGAGGCTTTTAATGCAAATACCCGTAGTTGAAGGAACACATTACTCATGTGTGTGTATCTATCTTTCACAAACAAATATGTACATTAGCAATTGGTACAACGATATTGGTAGTTACACAACAAATCCACCATTTACCAAATGAAAAGAACCGTATTCGCTCTAGCAGCTAGTCTTGCCTATAGTTCAGTAACTAATTAATAAAAGTGAAGCTATGGAATTTTCCGAGATTCAAAAGTTCTTTTGATTCACAGAAATCGCCAAATAAACTTTGCTAAAGGCTATTTTAACGCAACTACAAATATTCATTCACAAATATTTAAGATATGTACATGTTTTTTTAAGTGAGGTTTGGATAATAAATATAATTAATACTGAAAACCATCAAAACATTCGACAAAAGAGGATTTTGTACACTATCATAATATACATCCGTTATGAAATTAAAAAATGACAATTTTTAACAAAGTGCGAGTTCAAATGTAGTCAAATTACTGTTTAAATGAAAATGATGTTTAGATGTCTCCGGTGGTGTCGAAAAAATATATTAGGGGGAGCGAACTCACTGAAGTGGAGGGGAGCTATTTCTCGTACAGGAAATGAGCCGATATAGTCACTCGCTGTTGATAAATACAATGTAACGACAAAATGTGAATTTGTGTCAAGCGGATTCTGGTTAGAAAAATGGTAGTCACTGATTACTGATGTCACTTCTACTGATAAATATAATAACGTATCTGATGTGCACGCATTGATTTCTTATGGTGAACGTTAAATGTGTCGCGCTGTATGATTCTGTACATGTAGCTACAAGTTCAGTCAGACCGATATCAAAAACAACACATCATAAAGTTATGTCAACGACTCACTTCGGTGTCTGCTTCTGAAGACGCAGCTGATGCATCCTTAGTCTCATTTAGATTTATCATACAATTATTTTCTAAATCATGTTTTTCATCTACATCCGTAATTGTCGTCACGTGAGGAAATGATTCACTTTTGCCAATCCCACCTTTTAAAAGCGATATATATTTATGCGACGATTTTTTATTTTCGTTCCTCAAGTTGGCTATTTCAACTATGTCGATCTCGCTGCATTTCTTACCTCCTACAGCTTTTTTACTCGCGGTAATGACTTTTTGTCCTACGCATGACTTTTTTATGGGCGAATGTAATTTTTGTATTTTTGAAGCACCGATTGTTTTAGTTGAAGAAATTTCAGATGCATCTCCTTCCGTTTGACATGATGCATAAATGCCCTCTGAGAACGACTTGGCTGTTGGTTCGTTGAATGCGGGACTCAATTCGTAGACAGTATCAAGAAGCGAAAGATTGTCGTATGAGTCATCAACGCCAACTGTTTCATGAGTCGAATGGTGAACGAGTTCTAACAACATGTTATCGACGGTGTCACTGTCTTTGATAGTTGCGTCACAAGAATCCTCTGCCACTGTTTCATCGCAGCAAGCCAAGAGGATATCCAAATCGCTCACCGATTTCACCTCATCAGCGACAGTTTCTGCAACATGGTCCTCATCCGTTTCCTTCGCGAATATCACCTCATTTTCTTCGCTAAAGTTAACGAAGCCTTCGTCGTTCACGAATTCTGCAACACTCACGTCGTTGATAACAACATTACCGGCCAGTTCACTCCCTTCACCGATGAACACCATACCCCCCTCGCTTATATCTATGGGACTCAATTTTGGAGGAGCACATTCTGAGTTCACAGTGAATGATTTCCGATTTCGGCTTAAATTCTTTACCAATGTGGGTGGGTTTTCATGGGATGAAATCGATACACGCAACTCTTGCATACCCACAGTGCATTCATTAGGTGTTCGGCCAAGATTACTGCTGTCTTTATTTCGAGCAATTTTCCCAGATTTTATGGTCGAACCTTTGGTTTTACCACATTTCCTACTTAATATTTGGCTCTTTTTCATTACTGACATAACAGTTTTTACCGCAGGCAAATTACTCACCTTCTCTCTATTCTTTGTCACTCCTCCTTTTTTCAACCTTTTCTTCAATACTTTCTTCCGCACTTTTTTAATGGACTTTTCCTTAACTTTCTGCTTTAATTTCTGCTGTGCAGGCTTCCTCTTGGGAAATTCTTTCCTCTTTGTTATCAAAATATCTTCATCACTTAATTTCTTACAAGACACTACAGGAATTTTAGAAACATGACTAGGCGATATATCATCACTAAACTTCTTTGGCAGTTTCCTTTTTCTTGGAGAAAATCTTGTCGGTTTTGTCTCGTCTTTACGTACATCTAATACATCAGTCACCTGCACATTGCTCTCATGTTCTAGGTCATCTTGCCCCTCGCTAAAAGTAGGCAATTCATCGTCTATCTTCTTATCTACATTTTCAGCAGAAGACTGCACATAGGTTTCTTCTTTTACAATTTTCTTTTTGACAGCATTCTGCTTTTTCTGCAACTTGGATTGTTTTACTTTCTTGATCTGTTGTTCAAGGGCTTCTCCACTGTAATTTTTACGTTTCAAAGAAGCCACCTTAATTGTATCCAATGTTTGCCTGTCAGTGACATTACTTTGTGTTTCATTTCTTTGTTCGGCTAAACCTTCCTCTTGAATCTTCTTCATTAAATTATCCAACACAACCGAACCGCTCTCTTTTATTGGCACTGAGGATGACTCTTGATTCTCTGAAACAATGGCATCTGCAACTAACTGCCTCAGTTTCTCCTCCTGTTCAAGGTCGCTATCCGTCAACAAATTATTATCCTCTCTATACTTCCGAATGGGACAAAATTCTGTGTAATGATTCAGAACGCTCTTAGCGTAAATGAATTCCTTCCTGCAGTAGTGACAAACAACATGAGGTTTCGGTTGTGTGACAGTTTTTGTCTCGCACAATTTCTCTTTATTTTCACAATTCTTTGCGTGTTTTTCTAGCGTCAACAAACTTAAAAATTTCAACCCACAACCTCGACATTGATGTTGATCTATACAATCACTCATATCTCGTCGTCGAACATGTTTTTCTGGTACATACTTCAGTTCATTAAATCGCTTCGGCTTTGTTCCTGCTAGTTCCTGATAATCGATTTTCTTGCGTTTAGTGCCGGCCAGTTCTTGATAATCTACAAGTTTCCGTTTTCCTCTGTCATATGTACAGGCTTTACTCTCTTCTGATCTTACAATAGTTTTTTTAACGGGTGTGATTGGACTAGATGCTTTTGTTTCTAGTGTTTCTTTAGTGTTAGTATTTGAAACTGTATGAACACTCTTCATTTCAGAAGTTGGACTTTTTTCTGAAGTTTTGTATACAAATTTTGTTTTTGTAGGTGTGCTAGTGCTTTGTACATTAATAATGGGTTTTCTTTCCACTGCACCGAAGGAATTATTTCGCGTAATTGAAGCAGGACACTCCACTGTTCTCGAGACAGTATGTTGTCTAATTTTATTCTTAGCTTCTCGTATGGCACACTGAGAAGTACATTCTTGGATATGAGAATGAAGAAGAGAAATCTTAGAGAAGCTTTCATCGCATAATGAGCACCGAAATAACTGTTCAGAGCGTTGAGCCACATAATTAGATGCATTCGGAGGTGTCACCAAGAGACCTGAAGCAGTTGGAACCTTGAAATGAAGCTTATCAATTTTGTGTCCATCTTCTATTTGTAGATGCAAACAAAGAATAAATGGGTGATATTTCTTTTGGTGTATTGTCAACTTTCTTTTTCGGTGGAATAGGCGAAAGCAGACGGAACAAATGTACTGAATATGGCCATGTGCACCAAACTTGTACGAGTCATAATCCCTGAGATATATACTAGTGGGACTATCATCAGGAAATTCCGTGTCCGTTCCCTCATTTTTGTCGCAGCTTACTAATCCGACATCTGCCAAAATGCCATTGTCACAAGCGTGCTTGACTTGAAAGTGGATTTTATAGTCATGTTCTCTGGAGAACACATGTGTACAAACGCTGCACTTGTATGTTTTAGAAACTTTCCTCAACACATCAGCTGGTTGATAAAACTTCATCAATTTATCGAAATCCATATTGTAGAATTGTTCATTAGCCTTGCTGCTTTTGACCTGTCGATAAATACGATATCTGCATTTTGTGGGACTCGAATTAACTCCACCTTCTTCCACTCCATATTCTTGTTTACTAGCAGTCATATACATATCGCTTGTGTTGGTTTCGATCTTGATTATAATATCACGAATCGCTGCGCGACATTCAGCTAAAATACAGTTCTCTGGTCTAGTCTTTTCTTTAAGCAAGTCACTACGAAACCAAGAAAATCCAACTTCAACCATTCTCATTCCATCATCACTACATTTAAAAACTGTGGCATCTGATGTTTGGTCAATTTTATCCAATATATTCCCCATCACATTTCCAACGTCCCTATCCGCATGCAAATCAACTTTACTTTGATCTTTTATGATCTTCTTTAAAGAACTTGACTCAAGATCAATCTTACCTACAATCTCTTCCAATGTCCGCTCACATTCCCAGTCGAGCACATCCCCTCTATTCATATGAAACCTTTCAACAGAAGACTCAATCTCAATGGTGTCCATTTCTTCGTCTTTTTTCTTATATCCACCATGGCTATAATCGCAATCACTTGGCTTGACAGATTCTACGAAATTTTCGACGCTCGCTTCTGACAACACTTTCCCATTGAATTGATTTTCATGGATATTGTTATAATTTATATATTCTCTAAAGCCTTGGGTAATTTCTGTTGACCAATTGTCTTGCACTTGCACTTGTGTTATTGGTATTGCTTCATCCCCCTCATACTCTCTCGTACTGATGTTGGTTTTCATCCCTCCATCATTCTGCCGAGAAACTTTGCTAACATCCCACAAGTCCGTATGCTCTAAATCATTTCTGAACAAATTCCTTTCTTCGATACCTCTTGCGACCGACCCGCTCTCATTAGATATTCGTTTCTGTTGACATTCATCCAACAAACCGTGGTAAGTTGAGCTATCAGACTCAACGCGAATATCACAATCAATGGAGGAGCCCTTTTCATCCACGACAGAATGAATTATCCATTCCATCACCGTATTGACATCTTCATCAAACGAGTGCCTCGTATCTACAATTTGATTGATCAAATCATCGAGTAGTTGACTCACAATCACATCACTGTCCACTCCAGCGATATCATTGATCAACTCATCCAATAACTCTTTCACAATTTCCTCCCCATCAACGCTACAAATATCAATAATCACATCGCGCATCAATCCCCGAACATCCTCCTCCACCCGATCATCTGCTACAACCTCATTTTCTACCCGAACTCCATCATCTTCACATCTCTTTACAGTCAAATTCTTCTGCGGGGTCGACGTCATCTCGAGCATCAACTCCTTCTCCCTCTCTTTTTCATATTTCCAGATATCGTACGTCTTACCATGAATATGATATCTAAAATTATACGCGATGTTAGCCGAAACTTTATCGTAGAAATATGGATCCCAAACGATCGGACCAACATTACCGTCATCCCACATGTCTTGATCATTTTCACTGTCTGGTTCCGGAACAATGTAAGGATTCTTCGCCCTCCTCTGTGTCTGGGTTTTATTTGGTACCTGAGCTTTATTAGAGGGTTGAGTTTTAGAAATTGCGTGAACTGTCAGCTGATGCTTATTCCGTCGGTGTTTACACATGCCAGAGTAACTACGAAACCTCATCTTGCACACGGTGCACATAAATTTGAAAACAGAATCCGTTTGCAGTAGTTGCTTCATTGATGCCTCATCAACAGGTTGAGACAACTCCGACTCATTTCTCCGGGGAGATCTGTTATCCAATTCGATCCTCTTATAACCTGACAATCCAGTTCGAATGTCTTCGTCGTCATTTTCCGGATTTTCTACATTCTCTGTCAATCGCTGATATTCGAGTTTAGTCCCGATGTCGTGGACGTTGTAAAGGTGGTGGCGTAAAGCAACGTGCCCGAATTGTTCTTCGTCACATATCGAGCATCTGCAGACGTGGTCTTTATGTACGGCTCGGATGTGTTTCTTGACGTGGCATGACAACGAAAAAGTCAACGAGCAATACGAGCAAGACACCCGCCCACTCATATGCACCTTCTTGTGTTTCCTCAAGCTGAAGATGGTGGGAAAACCTTGCTGACAGAGCGAGCACATAAATGTCTTGTCGCCTGCAATATACATTGAAGCACATTGCACAAATGTACAGTATTAAACAAAATGGTCAAGACAAATACTGGAGCTGTAGGCATCGGAATCTTTCGCACAGGAGTTCAGTAGTTTGAATTCAGAATGCGAGAGAAATTACTCCAGCACCTACATCTAACATACACTCATACATGAAATGAGCACGATCTTTGTGCATGAAATATTGAGAAAGCTTTGAAGTGCGTTTTTAAAAATATTTAATTAGGAGATGTACATTAGTCAACAACCAATTTATTGCAAGCACGACTGGCAGTCGCATCGTTAATAAAACAGCATGAAACACTGCTTATTTTTTATCTATCATTTTTCAAAAGATCAAAACTTGACAGAAATGCAAAAAGATTGGCGATTAAATTAATAGTAAAAATGCCTAATCCATCCCAAGAGTTTTAGAAAGCAGACGTAAAATGGCTGATAGTTACGGAGACAAATAAACAAAAACACTACGCCTTCTTTGAGAGCCGCAACCACAAACTTCAGATGAGAAAAACCTCGGGAGTGGAACAGCTAAGCTAATATACCATGAAGGTCTGCTTAATTATCAACAAATCTGATTGAGTTTCTTTAAATTTGAGATCGACAACCTTATTTCCACATAACTCCATGTAGTTATAGGCTGATAACAAAGGGCTGATAACCAAGGTAATCGTCTATGCCATTCTTTGCCCTTTACCAAGCTGGCCATCAAATTTGGTTCAAATCATCAACTGACAAATTGGTTATCCTCACTGATAAGGAGTGGGGCGAAACACTGAGTCTGGCCAGACAACTGACCTTCTATTCATGCATCTGGTTCCAAACGTCTACTTATAAGTCGCACACTCCACGTAATCTATGATAACCAATCATTACAGACAATAGAATAAAAAAGTACATTTATAGACCATGTGTATCAGCCAATAAAGGCTCTCAGATGCGGTTTACAATGAAATGTTTTTGGCAGCTATTCAGAGCATATAAAATACCTTTGATACTCGTATAGCACCCCACCAAGGATAATATCGAGCATCTACCCATTTTAGAGACGGGTTTACTCCCGCAATCGGGGATAAATGACTTGCTGAGGATCATCGCAGAAGAGTCGACTGGTGGGAGATATCGAACCAGCGACCTTTTGGTTAAGAGTCTGGTGTCCCTACCACTTGACAACTATTTCCCGGATGATGACACAGTGGGGAAGCGACATAGAGACCATCCATAGAGCATCTGAAGCACAGCCACGTCAGAAAAAGCCCAAACAGAGCCACACTGCAAAGGGCAACCCAGACCCGCATGGGCACAGGGGTTTTAGGCATTTCCTACCCAAAAAACCGCCACATGCAGTGTACTGGTTGGAGCTGAAATTGAGTTAGGGTCCTCTGGATTCAAAGTCAAGAGCTCTAAACACTACATTAACTGCCCCCTTAATGTTTCCATGCTCTTCAATCAGATTAAGACTTTTTAATTCATTCTTCTCCCAAAACAAAGCAGCATGAACCAATTACAAGAATGGCATTTAGGATTAAAGCCGAGAACTTTCAGCAATTATTTCATGGTCTAAATCTCACTCAATCCTGATGCTAAATGTTCCTCTCAGCTAAGCAGGAAAAAGCCCTAACTGGCTCTTTAATAGACCATTTATAAATACACCTACAACCAAAATTTCATGTTTCTTATAAACTATGTGGGAAAAATAGTTAGAATTATTGGGTGAACAAAATTTCACATTTTTTGCACTTTGACTAATAGGCAGAAATTGGTCACCCTGGCCATGTCGTACACTCCACTTAAACCATGGCAAATCACTATAGACTATCATGTAATCATCCAAAACACAGCCACACCAGAGCTAGCATCTACAATCACTCCATAGTTACTATCTGGAGCTGTGTGACCCCCCCATTTAATACAAACCAGGGCTATCATGAATTCAAATCAGGAGATTAAGCCTCCTTATAAATCCCCATAATGCTCTAGCACTGTCAGGGTCGCTGTTCGTAGACTTATGAACGACGTTGATATACAGGGTGTTGATAAAGTCTGGACCCATAGGGATATAAGAACTATTCATGTATTTTGTTACCCTAGCAACGAATGATGAAATAAGTAATGACATCACAATGAGTATGTCCTAACATTATACATAGCTATATAATATATCTTTACCTATATAGTCCAAATGTATTTATAATTTGATATATACATGAATATTGATTATATTCTTATGTAGTCCAGACTTTATACTGTATATTCACTCACTGTCTGTATTAACTCACCGGTGTGAATAAGGTGGTGTCTGTCGAGGTTACGTTGGAACAGGAACTTCATCGGGCACTGATCACACGCGAATGAACGCTTCTTCTGCAGAATTGCCGTCTCATTGTGGTCATGTGATATTAGATCGTCGATATAATCGAAGAGAGTACGGCATTCGTCGCATCGGTACAGCCCCGGTAGCCAAACGCGGTCGAAACGCTTCTGGATCTTCACGGTATCTGGAA
Organism: Epimenia babai; assembly: GCA_011762755.2. Classification (NCBI taxonomy): domain Eukaryota; kingdom Metazoa; phylum Mollusca; class Solenogastres; order Cavibelonia; family Epimeniidae; genus Epimenia; species Epimenia babai. The sequence continues at coordinate 12,920 of WURV02153613.1, forward strand.
CATCCGTGACATCCGCGAGAAGTTCGAGGTCGTCGGGAGCTTCGTAGTTCGTCTGCTGATACGCGACGTTGACGCAGCAATTCGTGATATCGTTCACCGAGACGTACTTATAGAAAATGTGGTTGTGTATGAAATGTCGTTTCAAGCTGAAACCTTTATTGTAGAGAGACGAACATACGTCGCATTTATAAAGACGCTGCCCGACGTTATCAATGACATGATGGTCCTCCGTTATTTCAAAAGCAAACATGGGTCTATGCGATAACGGTGGTACGTTACTCAATTCGGTTCGTTCACTCGCCTTACAACCATCCACTACCGAGCCACCAATCGTCTTGTCTTTCAAATTGACGTCATTCGCAGTAGTTGGTATATTTATCTTCGTTGTATTCGCTAACACATTCGGCAAACTCCTCGACGCACCGCCCACTTTATAAGAATCAGTCCGTTTCAGCTTAGCAAGAACTTCCTTCTTTGTAGGCCCCCCATTTTTTGTGGGTCGTTCCATTATGACCGTATCCGTCATAACAAAATCAGCAGGAATAACCATTTTCGACAACCTCTTCCCATTTTCTCGACGATTCTCCACAACCTTCTTTTCTTCTTTTACTTCAGCTTTTACATGTTCTTTTTCAGTCTTTCTTTTGACTATATCCTTTTCCAAATGCGTTATTTCAGGTTCCTTTGGTGATATTTTCTTAAGCGTTACAATTCCTTTACACTTATCATGTAAATTTGGTGATTTAACAACATTTACCACAAGTATTTTTGTTAAAGCTTCATTAACACATGTACTCTTGGCACTTTTTTCTTTCGCAGTTTCTTTTACTTCTTTCACTTTAACAGGCACATTCTCGCCAGTCAGACTGTCCACAGTCGAGTTTGAATCAGCAACTGTTGACCGATCATTGACTTCCTCTTCTTTCTTCAATTTCTTTTCTTGGACATTCGCAGTCGTTGATTTTGCACCTGGCGGGTTTTTCCACTGCACTTTGGGCGGTTTGCGTATGGCACCCCTGGAAGATTTTGGCACCCTCAAGATAACTTCATCTGCCAAAGGATCTATTGGCGTCGTATCATTTACATTAACCAGCTTTATTTTGCGGATTTCAGTTCCTTCGTTCTCTTGCCAAAATTCACAGATATGACCTAACGAGGTCACAAGCTCCTCTCCAGGTTCAATATTCTGGATACAACAATAACAAAAAACTGCATGTAAGAGTAGTTAAACCTCTTTATTTACGTATATATATAATATCACGGTATCCCAGTATTAGCCTCATGAACTGAAAAAATACAAGACATCAAAGAGGTCTCAAGATGTTCACTTTAATACTAAAATGTAAAGATGTAGAATGAAAGACGACAATACCCTAAACAAATTTGAAAATGACCTATCAAGGAACCATGTTTGTCAAATGATAAAGCGCTGCCAAAAATTGTTTCAAAAAGACTTTTTTAAGTGCAAAACTCAGCAGAAATTACCTCCTATTGCTTGGATGACAATAACCCGAAACATGAACAAGACCAACTTATGAACAATGTCTTCCAAATGGTATAGCTCTGCGCCAAGCAGTTTTTAAGAAAAACATTTTGTATTTAAAAATACAACCCAAAAATTACCTCCCCTTGCTCACACAGCAAATACCAGAACCAACCCAAAGGTCATGTCTACTAAACTACATATCTGTGCATCAAATGGTTTTCAGAGGATGTTCTATGTAAAAGTATAAACATCGGCAGAAAACACCTCTTGTTGCTTGGATGACGATACATCATGACGATACTGTATAACGATACTGTATGACGATACATTATGACGATACTGTATCACGATACTGGATGACGATACTTCATGACAATACTGTATGATGATACAGTACCCTTAACATATCTGAATAAGACAAACCCTAAAAACAATTTCTGCAAAATGACCACTCTTTGCACAAACAGGGAAGTTTTTTTGGAAAATTTTGACATAGGATGAATTGACTGACAGATGGATGGAGGACACACTCTGTCGCATTAGAATAGCCAGATGGTCAGTCTATTAAAATCGTTCGTTATAATGATCTGATGAGATTGTCCATTATGATGGTATGAAAAAAATAGTCAGTCCTTATAACCCGTTATAATCGTCATATATAATGGTCCATTATTTTCATCCATTATACATAATGTAATGATGAGTTGTAATGATGTGTTATAATAGGGTAATATAATTACTTATTATAATAATCCATTATAATAGTCTGTTATAATAACACCGAATGACTCACCCTTGTTGCCATATAAAAGACCTCGGTGTTCCGTTGTATGGAAGCCATATTTTGGATCATTGGATCGGATGAGCTGTTCACGAAACGCATCCAGTCACCATAGACAGGGTTCGTGGCATTTAGAACGAACAGACGGACGTGTGTTTCTTTGTCGTAGATCTGTAGCATGCATACAATATGATGTAGCCAAATGTTCTAAGATACACCCATGGGGTGCCATTGTTGGCCCTTTGCAATGGTAGTCCATGTCGGTTCTTACGATGCTACTGATTTACGAGTGTAATAATAATAATACATTTGTTTGAGAGGCGCCCTAATAAGTAGTATGTCTCTAAGGCGCCTATATACATTTCGTGTGATAACTAATTATATTGTATAACACAATAGTAAGTGCATATAGGTAAATCATAGCCTAACACAACAGTTAAATGAAATGATATGAAATAACCAATTATATTGCATAACACGATAAAAAATACATTTAAGTTAAATCATTTTTTTTCATTTTTTCATCATAGCCAAACACCATCATTAAGTGAAATGGAATGGAATTCTATTTGATCTTTGTGCCTTCCCAATACATGTCAATCAAAGACTCCTCACAAGTTTATGGTTACTATGACTAAATAGAAATGCAAAGAGTATAAGGAATACGGGTAGGTTGAAACGTTCATAGGCTGACTATGATGCCTTCTCTGAATGAGATAGTTCGGTGGTCATTTTTCAACATAGTCCCCCTTACACTCTACTCACTTAGTCAAACGACTCTCCAGCGCTTGGATACCCGTGGTATAGAAGCCCACATCTTGATCACAGAAAAACTGCTCGACGGCACTTATGACGTCATCATTGATTCGATGCCGTTTGCCATCCAAATGTGGATAACGCAGGGGCATTATTCCTTAATGTGTCCACCATATCAGCATGAATGTACCGTGAAGCTAGGCCTTTCATAGCCGGATACATCATAACACCTCGGTGCCAAATTCTGTCTATTTCGGTGTGAAGTACATACCAAGTAAGACCCCTCAAATGATTGATAAATTTGAGTTCAGTGGCGACAACTGCGCACTTAGTCACAACAATGACTCGCCTTGCTATACAAAAAGTTTCATCTGTCTAGCTCGGGTCATTCTTGGTGAGTCTATGACCTTTACAGCCTACCCTCGTATATGCAGAAAACTACAGAAAGAAACACATCAGTCTCAGATGGGTCACCAACCTAAGATGACGTTGAAATTACCGACAGGTTACTGCGTGTCAGACTGAATTACAAGGGTGGACGTGAGATTCGGCACTCATTCGTATCAGAAATACATGAGGATATATCATTCGTATCAGCAATATATGAGGATATATCATTCGTATCAGCAATATATGAGGATATATAATTCGTATCAGCAATACATGAGGATATATCATTCGTATTAGCAATATATGAGGATGTATCATTCGTATCAGCAATACACGAGGATATATCATTCGTATCAGCAATACATGAGGATGTATCATTCGTATCAGCAATATATGAGGATATATAATTCGTATCAGCAATATATGAGGATGTATCATTCGTATCAGCAATACATGAGGATATATCATTCGTATCAGCAATACATGAGGATATATCATTCGTATCAGCAATACATGAGGATATATCATTCGTATCAGCA
>WURV02153624.1:0-16869 GCA_011762755.2 Epimenia babai
GCCACAGTTAGTATACTGGTCAGAGCGGGATTTGAACCAGGGACCCCTGGATCCAAAGTCAAGCGCTCTAACCACTATGCCAGCTGCCCCATCACGTTATTATAGCAATATAAGTCTCTGAAGACAGAGTGCTTAGTGTTAAAGTGTATGTTCACCTAATTTATCTGGTGATGAAATCTAGCAATGGTACACCACCAGGAAAAATATAATACTGTACGAGACTGGGCGGAGTATAGTGAGCATTCCTCACTGATTCATTAATCAATGATTATGGAAATTTTACAATTAAACATGCTTGGATAGATCTATGTGGATACATTATAGAAGATTTTCAGGGTAATATTGATCAGTCATGTACTAACTAAACTTCATACACGGGGTGTTCCATAAGAGACACTCGATCACCATAACCTATTAGTTTAAAGATGCTCATATAGAGGCAATGACTGCATCCGATGAAGTAAACCTATATACGAATGCTAGTGTTGATAGTCGTCTTTGTCGATCATACCTTCACGTTGTCTATTATACAATATGGCTAACACAGCAACCCACATCTCTATCAGTGACCTGATTAAGATTCCCGTTTCAGACTACCCACGCCTTTAATGCCGTGGGATTAAATCATACTCAACTGGCAAGGTGATTATTTGAGGTGAGTTACAAAGTCCATGGCAATCACAGGGTGTAAAGGAAATGCGAATGATAGCTGATGCCTACCTACAATAGAAAGTCATCGCTTTCTTCAGTGCATTCTTCTCACTTTCTGTTGTACGGTGACTGCTCTGAATGAAGATATTGTCGCCCTTCTGATCCAGATCTTGGTACTGAGGCACCAAGAACACATTGCGGATTTTCACTGCAACCTCTAGACCAGACTCTCGCAGCCAAACAAAGTCCAATTTCTGGCCTTGATTCTTTGTGTACATGGGTTCCTCTAAACTTTTGATCCCACCCAGTTTCTCGATGAAGACATTGTAAGAAGAACTGAAGGAAACTGTCTCTAAAAAGCACGACATAAATTCAGTTGATGGATTTCAAAGTGGCAAATTCTTGATAAAAAATTAAATCTATTAATCTATTAATTAAATTTATTTTTTCTTTATTTATTTATATATTCAACAAAAAAGCATTTACAACACATCGGTACAAAAATGTAATAAAACGCTGTACAGGTATGTACATAATAATTCATGGACTGTTCATGAGTCATGAGACTCGTTAGGAAATAAGGCAAATCTCTCATTTATAAGACCTGTGATTATTTGTAAATAAGATTGCATCTGTTAATGATGACCGGGCATGAGGACCACAAATTCATATGACCGGATATCATGTAATTTATATATGGATTCTCGTGGATCATCAGGTAGAAGACAAGTAACATAAACTGGCCTCATGATATTGTTTGAATAGATAATTTCAAAATGTAGAAATATCGGGGAGGTTACTCTACAACTACTGACTGGTATAAAGCGAGGTGTTATTGGTAAGCTCCCCTCTCGCAGGAAAGGTCACGTCGAGACAGACACGGTCTTGTGTTGTGGAGCATGCCGCCACTTCGTATGTAGACCCATTGCACACTCGGCACTCTGTCACAGATGCGTCGCGGATATATCCATTAGTTTATTACATAAAAAATTGCAGACAACTAAATCGCTGTATAAAAAAGTGATTGGAAATACAAAAAATGCAAATAGGAAATAAATTGCATATTCGAAAATAGAGTAAAATTAGTCTGAAAGAACATTCTTGAAATCAAGTGAAAATGAACAATGCTGGAGTTTCAATGGTGTAACACCTTATGAACATTGTCAGTTGTTTCCTTAGTATTGAGTATATTGATGAGTAATTGATATTAGTACATGGAACTTAGCAAAAGCGATAAAAGTGATGTTTAATTTGATAGAAATATTTCAAATATGTAACAAATAATAAAATAAAAACTAATTTTATCAATCACAATCCTCATCAATCATTGTTAATAAAATTATGTAATATTTGTAATAAAATAATAATGTAAATATATACGAAGCATCATCATAGTATAGTTTTTATACTGAAATAAAATGGAGTGACAATTGTAACAGTGCTTTGAAAAAAAAACATCTCTATGTATTGATAACTTTAGGCAAGGGTCTGAAATTATAGCATTTGACTCTTTTCTCATGATCACAGATGGCATTATTTCATTAACTTATAACAAAATTTTGCTTTTTAGCTAATTAATAACACTTTAATCCAATAGCATTACTTTGTCTCACACCTATTGATATCCTAACATGCTCTCTTTATGTCATATAGCACATAAGAGCTTGCTTTGGATAGTAGCAATGGGAATGGAAGAGATCAGTAGTAGAGTGCCGGCCTTCGAAACAGAAGGTAGAGGGTTCGAATCCAGGAAAAACCATTGTGTTTTCCCATTGTATCCTCAGGCAAGGTACTCTATCCCGATTGTTCTGGTCGACTTAGCCATAAATTACTACCAGTGACATTTCTTTGTGGCAACGCAAATTAATATACACTGGGAACGTAAATTTGTGAATGTCTTACCGGCGCCTGTTATAGAGCTGCCAACCCTCCTGTGAGTCCTCGCAAACCGTCATTTGTCAAGCTGCCCAAGCAGCTATAAAGTGAGGGATGTAAGTGCCTAATTAACTTTTTTAGGTTGATATATCAGGTATCATGATATTATGTAAAGAACATTGTAACTGTACACAAGTGATGCAGTCCAACATCATTAAATAGAACTCATCTCGTTTGTGGCTCCACATTTACTCCAGGACCTCCCAATGAATAGTTTTCCGATACCCGAATTACAAAATTTATAGAATATAAATACATAATACCAGATATTCACATATAATGCAGATATAATGCTTTTTCAAATTTTTATTTTTAAACATTAAATTAAAATCAAGCAGTTCCAAATAATTGATGACACTTACGTTGACAAATGACATCAGTCGACGTGGTACAGGGGGTGACCATGTAGTGACCATCTGGGCAGGTCCTGGTACATTCTGAAAATGTAGCGATTACACTATATACACAAACAAAAACAACCATCGCACACAGGTGTGACAGTTATTTATATATTAATTTGTGTAAATTTGATGTTTCATTTCAAAGAGATGGCCAATGTCTGAGTTATATGAACTTCTATATGACAGACATGTGCCAACTTCAGTTCTAAATACGTCTAGTAACGCAGAGCTACAACGCCTTCTTGAATTTTTTAAGGGAGTTTTAGTCACTTGATAAATGTTAATCTTTCCGAACATTTTAGACCTTCTATTATGTATTATAACAAGTGATAGAAATGTTTTATCTGATATCAAAATATTGTTTCTCATGAGCTTATCATAAACACATAGTGTTAATATCTGACCACAAAACAATGTGATCTAATTTTAATAATTATTAAATTATACCAGTCAGTCTTTTGTTACAATTCTTTAATATAATTCAAAATCAATCGCGATGTTTAACCCAGTGTGCCTGAAAAAATTAATCACGATCTTTAACCCCAGTGTGCCTGACAAAATTAATCGCAATGTTTAACCCAGTGTGCCTGACAAAATTAATCGCAATGTTTAACCCAGTGTGCCTGACAAAGATAATAATAAGCTAAAAGACTGTTCAGCGATGTTAATCAGACACTTTAGCCACGTCAACAGCGGCTTATGACCCATTAGACTGTCCAGGATATAAGAGCAGTACGGCGCAGCGACTACCATTAAGCGATTTCCTGGCAACGCGGTATAATCGGTATAATCGAGTCTGTACCTTCACAGCGACCAGCAGACACAAAGTACCCAGTTCTACAGCGGCACTGGTAACTGCCACGGAGGGTGTCACATGATGCAAATGCTTTACACGATTTCAGCTCGTCATTGTCACAGTCCAGAGAATCTACGGAACATTAGCTACATCCATTTATGGAATGTTTAACAAAAGATCTGGCAGTTATTCATGATTACGAGCATTACACTGGCAGATATGCCATACAGACTGCCACCTTTGTAGTATTGCAATATACAAAAACGGAAACGTTATACTTCTTCTCTACCTAATAGCACCCACTGATGGATATTTTTTATATTACAGAGTATACGGAAGTTTCGAATGAATACTGTGGAAAGTAAAAATAATGGCACTTATCATTTTTCTCATTTTAAGCTTACAATGTAGTAAATGATCAATACCGGTCGTTATACGTACTGTCATAAATAAATCACGGACATAACCTGGGAATATAATATAAGACCGACCAATACAGCCAGTCAAAGATGTCTCCATTGGAAATAAGTAGTAAACAAAACGTGGCATTTACTTCATATGTCAACTGTCTTCACAGAGAGTGGAAGATAAGAGAGCTATTAATTTGTTATGAGATGTTCCATAAGGAAGGGGGGGATATGTTACCCATTGCCTGGGATAAGCAGATGCTAGAGAATTTACAATGAAGGAAATAAGGAAGCTAAAACTAGGATTTTATAATAATATACAGTGAATAGCTAAGAGAGGCAAATGTGAAAAGGTAAACACGGCTGTGTAATTAAGGTTGTGTTGAGTTTGGTGGTGGGGAACTTGAACTGCTGAAGTTGAACAAGTGAGGGGAAGGTGATATAGAAAGGTTATTGTGAAATTTTAGCAGTACAAACAAAAATGGTAGAACATGAAAGCTGGTTCTGAAGGTGTTGGTGGTGTTGGTGGTAATCTTAAAGGAGTGGCTAGATAAAATGGCACATGTGCAATGGGATTATGACTTAGGAAAGAGAGCTCGCTCTACTGTGAGCTCGCAAAAACATCAGTCAATAGAATAGTGATAGAAACTGAAGAAGGCGGAGATTGCTTGGCAGTTGTTATGTAATTGCAAGGAGTAGGTTAGAATAAAATTTGTGGATGAGTAGGATGTCATTGAGTAGGATGCGGTCGAGGATATAAAAGGAAAAGCCTCTCGCCAGATGTAACATAAATACTCAGTTGTGGGTCAGATTTAAAAAGGTATGGTTGAAGGAAAAATCATGTTGGTACAAAACAGATATAAAATTTTGGATGAAGCGTATCCTGTGATATTTCAAGTACAAGTGATCCAGGCAGGGTTGGAAGACATGAATGAATGGAGAGCCAATCGGGTTGAATTGGTTAAAGCTTAAAGAAAGAAATATAGGATTTCATCTGTATGAAGAGTTTGGGTTTTTGTGTGGTTCAATCGGTTTTTTAAATCAATTATAAATCATTATATAATTACTTTTAAATTCAATGCTACCATGTGACTACAGAATGGATATGCTAGTCCACAACAAAGTCATCCAGTTGTGTTCAGAAAATCTACCAATGCGGGGTTGTGGCTTGGGAACAAAGAGAGATCATTGAAGTCAGCACCGAACTGCATGAGGTAACTAATACTGTAATTCTAAATAGTGTTCATATTTTATCAAATGTTTTCATTAAGTAAGATAGTGCTCACTGTAAAAAGTCACTGTTGTTTTGGTGAGAGGAGGGAGGCTGATAGATGCGAGGTCAACATCTTCGTCGCTATAGCTACGTATGTTTCCTGAAACGTACAATCCAGCAGAAAATGACGCATCTTCCCGTGCTTCAACCCATCATGATTTTAGAGATTGAATAAAATGTCGTACGGTATATAAAAATAAGTAATTTTCAAAATAATATCACGTCCGAAGTCGGAAGTTTGAGTAGCAATACGGGGATCAAGCAGAGTCACTTTTCTTGGTTTTTAGATCATAATTATTAGCAAGTCTGACACATGTACAGATGTACAAAGGGGCTGTTATGTGGAGTATTATTAGGAAGTCAGATATATGTACACAAACACAAATGGGCTGTTATGTGGAGTATTATTAGTAAGTCAGATATATGTACACAAACACAAATAGCCTGTTAATGTGGAGTATTATTAGGAAGTCAGATATATGTACACAAACACAAATAGCCTGTTATGTGGAGCATTATTTGCAAATCTGATATATGTACGTATGGACAAATAGTGGAGCATTATTAGCAAATCTGATATATGTACGTATGTACATACTGATAATGCTAGTCAAGTTGTGATAGGCAAATCACTTGATCAGACATTTGACCATTAATGCCACTGGTTTCAAATGAAACCAGACTACCTATCCAATGCCACACAGTCCACTATGTGTAATGATTATGTAAAGTGAGATGGCTAGATAGCAGAGAGGTAAACGCCATGAGGAACAAGGCTATCAGGAGATAAAACATCGGATAAAATAGAATAGAATAGAATCGGATAAAATGTCGGAGAAAGAAACGCGGAAAGGACCTCCTGCATGATTAGGGTAGCCAACCGAGGGAGGGATTGCCTGAAAATGCTGGAGGTGGTATATGGCTAGAATATAAGCACAAACCAACGTCCCTACAACTAATCTAGCCACTATCTGCATCTGAGGTCAAAAGTATATGCAGAAGGTATTGATTGATTTATGATGAGCGCTTTGTGACATTATCCCCACTTCAGGTAAATGGTTCCATAAGCAACCCTCTTCAATTGCCACCTTAGCTCATGAAACATAACAATTTGAATAATGCTAAGTTCTACATCAATTTGTTCTGCTCGCCTTCTTTCCACAATGAAAACTTACAAATGTAGATTTCATGCTGAATACCATGCAAGAACATTGAGATTTGAATTTAATTCATATTAAACTTACTAATTTTGACGCTTGGTGGTACTTTTACAGTGAGTCTACTGGACAGCTGGTCATCAGTTTGCGTACTGTAAGTGACCACAGATACTAAGCTTACAGCTAATATCACAGCAAATGTTAGCACCGGACTGTTACGGGGGTTGATGCCACCACCAGCTGTTCTCTGAGGGCTCTGATTGCTATGGAGACTTGTGGAGGAAGATGGCTGCTTGACATGTTCCGTTCCAAAAAACTGCATCTGGCTGTTGTCGGGATTTCCAGAAGATTGTGTCCGGTTGTCATAGTGACTATAAAACATTGACTGGTTACCATGGTGACCACTGGGAGACTGTAACAGGGCCTCACTTCTATACAGAAGTGGCACACTGAGGTCTTCCCATTGAGTTGGAGAATTCAAAGTATGCGCAGCAACATAGTTTTGTTGAAAAGACAGCGAGTATTTGTCGTGTAGTTGCGGTGGTGGGTCGTGTAGTCGTGGTAAGGGTTCATCATGACATTGGGATGGGTATGAACTCGAGACTACAGAAAGGATAGGTGTGGTTAAACTTGATGCATGTCTCTGGTCAGTCTCATCCTGAAATGAAAGAAAATGTCTTGTAACTAATTTATAACGTTATATCACTACTTATACAGAAAACTAACAAAATCGTTTTAATTTACTTAAATCAATATTTTGCATACACCTGATGAAGCAGGCCGTGCACACTCAAAAGAAAATGGTGAAATTTTTGTTTTAAATGGTTCTATCATTGTTTCTGTTGTTTTAGCAATATGCATTGGGGGAAGCAAATAACCTTTCCATGTTTCCATACAGCCAAAGTGTAAAATGCCACGATATTTTATTGAAATTCAACGATTGCAATTTTGAAAATGTCCCAGTAAATAGTCGAAAATACGCGGTAAAACAGTCCAGTCGAGTGTATATTGGAAATTCATTGAAAGTTAATGAGACAGTGTGTTTATAATTGTGAATCTAGTTTGAAAGATTGGTCATACACTTCATATCCTGTTGCCCTCATATTATGTAATGATTTAAACAGATAGAAATCATAACGAAATTAATGGATTTACATAGAACTAACACTTACACTCATGACAAAGAATGACTGAGGTCTTAAGACACAGTAGATATAAAACAAGGAATGTCGAAGAAACAACTTCTGACACTTGTTCAAACATAACATAAATTAATAGTAGGTAGCAATGTGTTCATCAATGACAAGAGGGAGATTGGCCGAAAAAATCTTTCCCTTCAGTGGAGCCCAAACCCATGAATTCTGAATGACTGCTTTGATATTCTGTCAACTGAACTATAAATACATACTCTCTTTCAGTTACAGTATTTCTTGTGTATTCCAAATCATTAAGAAGGAAGCATATCAGTAGAATCAATCGGTCATGATGTTAAGTAGACCTGTTATTAAGGTCCCACTACTTTTTTCTGAATTACCATGCTGTCACACTTATTTATATGATTAGAGTTATTTACACTTTACCATATTGTAGGAAGAGCCTGCGCTACTGGGGAGCATGAGAGATGGTCGACTGTCTTCAGGATAAATGTCTGAGACTTGATGTGTTTTAGTAGGGCGAAGACATCCAAACAGCTACAAAAGGCACATTCGATATGTGGTCTAGTGATATACTATATCACACATAGTTACTGTAATCTTACAGTGCTTATAAGGGCTGCAACTGTTGGTCACTTTGTGTCACTTGAGACTCAAAAGTTGTTGACAAAATGAAGATTCATAAAATATCAAAAATTTAAGTGATATGCTGACCTATTAGGTTTTTATCGCAGTAGTGAGGAAGTGACTGGCAACAATATCATTCTATTGCAATAGAGTCTTAGGCTGGAATTTGTTTGGGCATTTACGCAAACTAAAGCGAAAGTTAAAGTTGGTTTAACCATTGAATAATCAGGCACATATATCTGGCGTATACCAGAATACTTCAATAGGTAGATTGTATTGTGCTATTTCGTATTCTCTTTATTTAAGTGAGTCACATTTGAAGGAAATTTGTAGCTATCCTCTTGTGGTGCAAATGTTGCTTTATTGAGACATTGTCTTGAGGCTGATGTCTTTTGCCTTTTTTAGGTGAACTTAGGCATGTTGTTTTGGATTCAAATATAGTATATTCCAGTACAAGCTATTCTCAATCTTTTAGTAGCCATTAGTTGAATGAAAACACAGCTAATTAAGATCAATAAAATTTAGGTGGCTATTATACGACAAACTGTCTGTATGAATTGGTCAGAATTACGTAACATGTGACAAAGATGGCGAGAATATAAAAGTGACTTTCATTGACAGAATAGGGTGACTAAATGTGACACTGCGTATGGATTGGTGAGAATAGGGTAAAATGTGACAATTATACCATGAATCCATAAGTAATTTTTATTTATAGAATAATGCAAATAAAATGTGACTAATTTTATATATGAAATGCTGAGAATATGAAGTGTAGCAAAATAAAACAAGAGGCCAAAGACGCCTCAAGATGCTCACCTGAAAAAAAGAGAAAGAGACTGAGAGTTGTTGAACAAATCTGAAAGAGACTAACCCAAGGACAATGTCTGCCGAATGGCAGACCTCTGTGATGAAGGGTTCTCAAGAAAAAAATTTCAAGTAAAATACAAACATCGACACAAGTTACCTCCCTTTACTGCCTTGAGAATATGATGACCAAATCTAAAGGAGACAAACCCAAGAACAAATAATTTGCCAAATAGCAGACCTCTGCAATAAGTGGTCCTTGAGAAATTATTTTAATATAAAATACAAGCATCGACAGAAGCCTCTCACCCCAGCTGCGATGATGATAGAATGAAGAAATCTAGAAAAGACCAACCCAAGAACAATATCTGCCAAAAGCACACCTCTGCGATAAGTGGTACTGGAGAAGATTTTTAAAGAAAATATTAGCAATGGATGGATGAATGGATGGACAGACGGACAATGGACGAAATCTGATCAGAAAAGCTCACCGAGCAAAAAACTCAAGTGCGATAAAAATGGGAATTCCATGGGTCACTATTGCAGATTAGATACACGGAGTCAAGCCACAAGTGCTTTATGGCTATAGGTTATTTTAAAATATTTTATAAGAATATATATATATATATATATTCAATGAATGAACTAAATACCATGTACAGTAACACCAGTACCTAAATCACCTAAATCAATAGAATTTATCCGTTTAATTTATCATTAACTGTATGAATACTTCATGTAGCTTTCACCTGAAACATTGCCAGTCTTTTACACTAAAACCCATAAAAAAAAACCGTTCCGTAATTTTATTTCATAATTTGCTGGGGATCCTAGTAAATTCACATGTTCAACGTCCCTCTCAGATAGACAAATGTAAATAAGCAACCCAAATCCATGGTGTAGTTTTTCTGTCTACTATCAGATCAGGGCTGAATAGTAAAAAGTAAAAACCTACCAAAAATCCACCATCATCTTTGACCTCTCAGATTGTTTGGAGAGGGGGGGGGGGTTGAAAGTGGCCTAAACATAGTAAATAAACCATACCTAATTCCATAATCATTCTCATTTGTCATTGACAGTTTAAAAATCTGTGAGTAATAATTACATCCAGTATCGAGGCCTCTCTTATGGGTGGGGGATGACCCAGAACCTAGGCCGATAAAATGAAATATAAGTATATTTACTTTAAATATATTTATCAGTCTAGCTGTCAACCACGTCATATCGATAGACTCCTCATTAATCAGAAGTCAGAAGCATGGTAGTCTTACTGTTTAGTATGCTGGGCATGATGTTACATAGTATGATCTCTCTCTCTCTCTCTCTCTCTCTCTCTATATATATATATATATATATGATGAATCAGCAAATGCTTGAAATGGAAATGTTTCTTTCAGTCCTGAGGCTATCAGTCCCGTTTTGCTCCAGAAATGGATACGGAAATTTTGCTACCCAGAGGTCATGACACAGCGAGCAAAAGTAGACTGGATATCATGGAGGAAAGGCTAAATAAATTAATGTTGAAACAGAGAAATCACACTTAGAAGATGAAGGACAATACCTTTTGTATAGACTAACTGGTTTATTGATCACATGCTTTCGCATAAACACTGTGCTTCATCAGGTGATGCATAGTCATATCTTCTAAGTTACTATCAATTAGACTAACGCGGCTACCCACCCCTATACCTAGAGAAATCACACTGACGTTATTCTAGCCTTTTGAAAGTTATGGAGGAAAACACTATTGGAAAGGACTAAGACACTTGCACATCGTTTAAGGAATGGCTTGTGGAAATTGGGCAGTTCCATACGCGTGCGGCACTGGGTGAGATCTTCTTGACCGCAATAACGTACATTTTTATTGCCTTGACCTGAATGACAGCGGAACAATTGAGTTGAATAAGTTCAAGATATTTAACGAAATTGTCAGAGAAACTGATGTAATCATTCAATGACGACATTTAAGGCTATTGCCACAAGCGGCAATTGGAAGAAGCTGTGACGAATATGTGATGGTATACGTTGTGTGACCCAAATATCGAGTTGAAAATTATGTCTTTATGGAATGCCTGACGAGCAAAATCTTCACCTGAAACTTGTCCATGAGCAGAAATTCCTTTACTTTTGGGTGTCAGGTATGTACTTAAAGCAAATTTCATCAATCCATATTGATTCAATTGACATCCATGAATGACATATGTGATCAGAATTAAGCTTAAAGACATCTTCATTTATATGGAATGCCAATGCCTAAACCCTTCACTTGACATCACTCCATCATCAAATGATTATTGATTGATCTTCACGTATACGAATATATATCTTAATTTTACAAATTTGATATAATATTGTGTGATTGAATTGTTGTTGACAAATTAAATCTCTGCAAAACTGAGACAGACGTAAAGGTCATGTATCTTAATCACCGTCACTTGTGGATTCATGATTGCATTGACTACTGAGTGAAACGGTCATATTAAAAAGTCACATGATCAAAATAATCTTATTCCGCTATTGTTGACATCGATCGAAAAAATGCGTTGAATTAAGTCTATAGGCAAACAGGTTATTATTCTTCAAATTGCATTTTTGGTAGAGCTAGTGATACGAGGGGTGTCCCATAAGTTTCTGGCCCAACCATGATGTCAATGTCATACGATTTCCATTTTTATTTTATTTCTCAACAAAATCCCCCTTGACTTCAATACACGTAGTCCAACGTTTTTGTAACTTTACCACGATTTTGGTGACATTCTCAGAGTGCATATATTCAGAGAAAGATAAGGGCTGAAGATGATGTCATATAGTTTTTGATGGATCACCTACGATCTGACGTGATAAGCTGGTTAAAGATGCACAACCATCACCGTCTACATCACAGTCATTTTCTTGCTTGTTCGTCATCTCGATCAATAACTGTTGAACTGAGAACTGTTTCATTGTAACCCTGTTTTATAAAGGTTGGAAAAAATTCAATTCCAAGGTACATATATATAAATTTCAAATGCATTGGCCAGCAGTAGTGGGAGGTAGGTGATAATAATTATGTATGCTTGGCATATAGAAAATAATTTTTTCTATGTAATGACAGGTTTGACTATCCAATAACAGAAACCGGGCAGATGGTGAATTTCTGGCTTCTGAAGCAGAGTTACCAGAACAATTACGTATGTCCATTTACTTATAGCCACATATCACAAATATGTCGATATCAACAGATTAATAACATTAGTCACTCTTATCCTCAAGAGATATACCGCAATAATATCCGTTATGCAACCTTCCATTACAGTTATCGCAGTGAGACATTGTGATAATCAATAATCTCTCTCATTTACAGGTGCAGACATAAAATAAGGCTCCAGAGACGTCTCGGAAAACGAATAAGAACCTTTCGAAACATTGCGTAGTCAACAGCGTAACTTTAGGCAGTTTCTCTGAATGAGAAGATATTCTCAAATACATTATATTTGGCACATGTTAGAATTACCTTTGTTATTCTTGATTACATAAGGCAGGTAATGAAGATGATGATAATGTAATTGGAAGTGCATGCAAAACCACCCTTGATTATTTAATGACGCAATATGATGCAGCACGTGTGACAAACTAAAAAGCAAGATACAGAAAAAAACACATCAAAAAGATAAACTCTGTAAGATTAAAATAGAACAACTCTAGGAAATCCTATAAAGTTTCTAATGACATTTTTATACGCTTCATTGTAATATGTGTTAAATCCTAACGGCTGTATTGTGCTATATTCATGATTCAATAAAGTGTTCTACATCATCAAAGGATGTTGATAAAATTAGTGGTGTATATCTCATAGATATGGAAATATGTACTGAGATCATTTCTCGTTCTTTTCCATTAATTTGCCGAGTATTTTTCATATTTTCCAGTATTATTACTAACATATGGAAAAATGGAAGTCTCATTGAGAAACATCCGGGATTTGCGTGCTTTATGTTTAGAGTTGAGAATTAAGGAGATTAAAAAGACATTATCAAGATGATTACCTTGGAGCTTATTTTTTAGACTTTCATAAATAATACAATTCATGGTAAATACGTAGTCAATCACCAATCATTGATAAAAATAGCTACCTGTCATATTTATGGGCATATTTGAAGGTACACTAAGAAAGTTATTTTCACAAAAGACCTAAAGCGTATTTGCTGCAGTGAACTAGGTTGGTCCAGTTAAGGATTAAACTTAGGCTTAATGTTAAGGTATCTGCTAGGTGCTCGGATATCATGGAGGAACATCCGCAGCTAGACTGACCTAGTTCACTGCGCTATTTTGGTAACAAGGACGAAAGTATGACTTAACACCATAAAGAATAACGGAGATAACTATTATAGTATCCTGTCATATATAAGTATACATGTATACGATGTTACTGTATACTGGTATACGATGTTACCGTATACATCTATACGATGTTACTGTATACAGGTATACGATATTACTGTATACAACGTATACGATGTAACAGGTATACGATGTTACTATATACAGGTATAAGATGTTACTGTATACAGGTATATGATGTTACAGGTATACGATGTTACTGTATACAGGTATAAGATGTTACTGTATACAGGTATAAGATGTTACTGTATACAGGTATACGATGTTACAGGTATACGATGTTACAGGTATACGATGTTACTGTATACAGGTATGAGATGTTAATGTATACAGGTATACAATGTTACTGTACACAGGTATACAATGTTACTGTACACAGGTATACAATGTTACTGTATGCAGGTATACGATATTACTGTATACACGTATACTATGTTACTGTATACACGTATACTATGTTACTTTATAGAGGTAAAAGATGTTACTGCATATAGGTATACCATGTTATTGTACACATGTATACCATGTTACTGTATACCTGTATATGGAATTGACTTACTAGTATAATATTCTTATAAGGCATTACCTTTCCCTATCTTATTATACAATATGGCTTTTATCAGAAGAAAAAACAGCATTCAATTTTCATGTCGTCTCATTTGGACAAAAGCCCGACATTGACCCAATATCGGAATATGGATTACTATATACCTGTAAGAGTAAGGAGTTACATATTGGTAGAACTACAAAAGAGTGGGGGGGCTGAAAATAACAATTAGGACCCATCAACATTCTATTAATGTTTCTATAACGTTACGGATTAGGACAATGTTACTTATTGAAAAAACTCCTTCAGCATCAAAGTAAGAGAACTATCAGATTACAATCTATTAATGCATTCGAACTGTTTGGTCTATCTTATATAAAGACCCATACTAAATACAGTATGGTTCAGCAAAATAACATAGTGAACATCTAAATAAGACATATACGTACCATAGAGGATGTAACTACATCACAGGATTTCAGGACTCGGTCTTAATTCTCAGTGTTAAATATAAAATAACAATGGCAATCGTCGTCATTATCGTCATCTCATTATCACCATTATCGTCATCATTGTCATCGTCGTTATCATCATTATCATCGTAGCCAGCCTGGACAACGGCATTAATTCTCATGTTACATACATCATCATCATAGCCTGTCTAGAGATTAGACTACTGCGGAATTAATCCCTTTGAAAGAGTCAGCAATGTAGGCTGGACTACATGCCTGCATTACCAAGCATTTCTGTAGACGCCGGATATCATTGTTCTATACTCATTACATGTTGCATGTTTCCGTGTCTGCCATTGTGTAAATCATCAAAGTCTTACATTGTCATATTAACTATGAAAACTCAACTCGGGGGTTTGCATACTCCCAGGGGCCTCAACAAATACCGTATATACTCACCTCTAAGTCGAACCGCCTATAAGTCGACCCCCTCCAACTTTGGCCGGCAAAATCGTGGTTTTGCTCTTGACCCGCCTATAAGTCGAGGGTGGAGTTTGAGGGTGCTACCCCTTCTTTAGTCATTCATGGCGAACGGCCACCATTATACTTTGGACGGGAAATTTACCTTATGCAAGGTACTATGTTTTTATTTTAATAAAAGTGACGAACGCAAAATGGGTTGATTTTATTTTTTATTGAACATTGTATATACAGTATATTTACAATATTTACAAAATTTTTTATATTTTTATTGACCCGCCTATAAGACGAGGGGAGGGATAGACTTTAAGGATTAAAATTTTGCCTTTAAAAACCGTCTTATAGGCGAGTATATATGGTAGGTAATATTTTAACAGCCTCTGTTCACAATTATTATTATAGACACCCAACCCAAGGACAATTTGCCAAATAGCAGACCTTTGCAATATGCGGTTATTGAGAAGGGAGTTTTTTAATATATCATCGACATATGTTACCTCCTTTAGCTGCGATGATGATACCATGAACAAACCTTGAAAAGATCCACCTAAGACTATATCTGCCAAATAGCACACCTCTGTGATAAGAGGTTCTTGAGAAGAATTTTTAAGAAAATGTTAACATTGGATGGACAGAGGAATGAACGGACGACGGACGAACTCAGATCAGAAAAGCTCACCGAGCAAAAGCTCAGCTGAGCTAACAATTTTGCTCAGTATATATTCTTTTTTGAGAGAATTTTTGGCTCATAGTCAGTGTCAACAATAGTTACTATATTTAATTTAACTTTGTGGTTAGCACATACTACATCCACATGGAGACAGTGATACTATCCACATATCAAGATGACATGTTCGCAAATCCTTCATATTCAACAGATCATACTAACCACCAATCTCTGTAAAACTCTCGGTCAGCAAAATGCAGCAGTTCAGCAAGAACATTAAGACAAGAATGAAAGAACCAGTAGAAGAACATTAACCAGATAATCAAGTTGGGAATCTGAAACAAAGTATTAAGTCTGTACGTAGCTGAATGTGGAACTATTACTATCGGCTATATGCTTCATAAGTTGAATGAGTGAGAAAATGAGAGAAAATGTAATACACATTCAAATACAGCATAAGTATAATATGGATACACAGGTTAAGTAAGTTGAGGCAAATAATCTAGATCTTTCCATAACAGTTTTCTGTCAGGAATAACACTGGTAGTGGGTGAATCGTTATTGACAGGTACCTGGTATATTGTGGAAATATTCTTTTAATCTGAGGTCTTTGGAAAATTATGTAATGTCTCCAGAGAATCTTATTTTGTTAAGTTGGTTAGTGGGACAGAAAGAAGAGGCTCTGGGATGTTAACAACTTTTGGTGTAGTTGAGTCAGTGAAATCGACATGTTGCACAAATAGTAGTTTGTTGAGTTTCTGGGCATTGCTACTCTTTATTAAATTTAATATTTTTATGTAATCGTTTATACAACAAAACATCTCATACATACCTATGTACATAAGCATGGATGAATGGTTGCCATCTAATAATTACATATGGACAAAGGCTCTCATGATAATAATATATGAATATACAAAAGGAAGTTTTAACCAGTAACAGTAGATGAATATACACAATTCGTTACAAAACTATATCCTATATATGTTACAGTAAATACTGGTAATCGGTAAATACCGGTATTCCCTAAACCATTTTAGTTAATACTGGTATTTCTCAATGGCTTAGGAAATACCAGTATTTACTAAAATGATTCAGGGAATACTAGTATTTACTGAAATGTGAACTCCATGAT
>WURV02153635.1:0-10005 GCA_011762755.2 Epimenia babai
ATATAGCTAATCAAAATAGCCGCTCAATATAGCTAATCGAAATAGCCGCTCTATATAGCTAATCAAAATAGCCGCTCAATATAGCTAATCAAAATGCCGCTGAATATAGCTAATCAAAATAGCCGCTCAATATAGCTAATCAAAATAGCTGCTCTATATAGCTGATGAAAATAGCCGCTTTATATAGCTAATTGAAATCGCCGCTTTATATAGCTAATCAAAATAGCCGCTTTATATAGCTAATCAAAATAGCCACTCAATATAGCTAATCGAAATAGCCGCTCAATATAGCTAATTAAAATAGCTGCTCTATATAGCTGATGAAAATAGCCGCTTTATATAGCTAATTGAAATCGCCGCTCTATATAGCTAATCAAAATAGCCGCTTTATATAGCTAATCAAAATAGCCGCTCTATGTAGCTAATCAAAATAGCCGCTCAATTAGCTAATCGAAATAGCTGCTCAATTAGCTAATCGAAATAGCCGCTCTATATAGCTAATCAAAATAGCCGCTCTATATAGCTAATCAAAATAGCCGCTCAATATAGCTAATCGAAATAGCCGCTCTATATAGCTAATCAAAATAGCCGCTCTATATAGCTAATTAAAATAGCAGCTCAATATAACTTATCAAAATAGCCGCTCTATATAGCTAATCAAAATAGCCATTCAATATAGCTAATCAAAATAGCCGCTCTATATAGCTAATCAAAATAGCCGCTCTATATAGCTAATCGAAATAGCCACTCTATATAGCTAATCAAAATAGCTGCTCTATATAGCTAATCAAAATAGCCGCTCTATATAGATAATCGAAATAGCCGCTCTATATAGCTAATCAAAATAGCCGCCCAATATAGCTTATCAAAATAGCCGCTCTATATAGCTAATCAAAATAGCCATTCAATATAGCTAATCAAAATAGCCGCTCGATATAGCTAATTAAAATAGCCGCTCAATATAGCTAATCAAAATAGCCATTCAATATAGCTAATCAAAATAGCCGCTCAATATAACTAATCAAAATAGCCACTCGATATAACTAATCAAAATAGCCGCTCAATATAGCTAATTTAAGTAGCTGCTCGATATATCTAATCATAATAGCCGCCCAATATATCTAATCAGTATAACTATTCAAAATAGCTAAGTTAGCTATCAATAGCTAGTCAAAAACGGCTTTCAGAAAAATTTAAGCATTTAAATTTCCAATATATTTATGCTGTCATCATCTGTTTGAATTTTTATGTATTAATTATTGCGTATTGAAATAGCCAGTGAAATCAGGTGTTAGCATTTAGGCATAATCATGTCACAATGTCTACGGGATAATATGGCTCTCAAAAAATAAAGGTCAGCAACATTAATTATCAAGGTTACAGCTCCATCATTGCTAACGATACATTAACTTGATGATAGCAACTATAGTGGCATTGAAATAAATACTCTCTGAAAATGCTTTAGTCTTATGAAGACTTCTGCCTCCTACTAAATACAGGATAGGCCATTTCAATTTTGTTATATTTTTATGTCACCATGTCACTAATTCATGAGGTTTCCATTGCAGAATGTTCCCCACACACCATACTGCCGAGATACGAGCAATCTGTCCCTGCGAAGCAAAGGCATTTTATTCTGATGCCAAAGGGAAGTAAATACGAGTTACAAGCTGTAGATAATACACGATCAGATATGTCGATGTCTAAAGTGATATATATGCCACGACCAGCATCGATGGATGATAGTAGAATGTGTGATCAAGACAAGGCTACGCGTAATCGTGGGTCACACGCACATGTTTCTAATCCCAGCGTTGTCTTTAAGTTGGCGCCATCTCATAGGGAGGCTAAGATAGTTAGGAAGGGAGACCAACCCCGTATGGTGCAAGTGTATGAACACCGGCGTCAGTCAGTCAGTAGAATGTTGACCCCCGTGTCTGCCTGCGACCGTGTGGGCCGGGGTGTCGATGCAGCAACCCAGTCATCCCCGCAAATCACCCACAAGACCCGCGTGAACCCCGACGAGTCGTCGCTGAAATCGGTGAATGAAAGCACGCCTATTTTAACTACCGCAGGAAGCGCAGACGACACGAGAGTTAGGAAGGTTGTGAAACGCGCCGTGGAACAGTCGGGAACCGAAAGTGATTCGAAACGTTCCGGCAGTGATGAGAAGACAGGGTGTCGATCGACGAGCAGCGAAAATGCCGACGCCGAGGTGGAGACGTTGAGTCAACGCGGTGTCAAACGTAAGGCAGAGTCCGACCGACGACCTTCGCCCCTCCGTGCCCTTCATCTGGAGCCAGGATTCCGCCAGTCTCCATCATTGTCATCGTTGCCTCAAGTTTCTCAGGTGCGTAAAGATCTCTCGGATGATCTAGATCTCGCCACGCCGCTCCCGCTCGAAGATAAGAACGGTAAATTCTCACGAGCAGCCACGGAACGTGCGTGCGGTGCATTTAACTGTCCGAGCTCCGATGCCACGACACAAGCATCGCCTAGTCCAATACGCAATTCTGTTACAGACTCCATTAGTCCAACTAGCGAATGTGACGCGCCAGTAAATACTCTCACTTACCCGCCCTTCATATCTCATCAGTCGCCATCTGATGTCAGTCATCATACAGTAACACCAATTCAGTTCAGCCCAATCGTCTCGAAATTGTGTCACCCACAAGTTGCGACTCGCGCCACACCCTCGCGGCCGGACAAACTCGGTATACACACGGTGTATCCGTTGGTTACTAATTCCGCTACCGCCAACTCGAAACAATTCTCGGCTATCAAACTCATCCCGCAGTCCTGCACGCGATTGTCTCCCCCCGTCAACTTTATGTTTCAAGTGCCATTCAGCCCACCCCTCACCCCCACGATCGAACAGAACTTTACATTTTCTCCATCTGCTCATGTATCAAGCTCTCAGTTCGGGTCATCGCCATCTTCCTTTCCAGTTCTCCAATCCAATTTCATTGGTCAAAATGTGCCATCTTCAACAGTGCTTCTCCCCCAAGTTCTAGCAACAAATCCAAATCCAGTATGACACTAAACGCGTGGCTTGGTAACATGAAAGACTCAGCAAGACAGACAATTAAAATTCGCATACCGCACATTTATTATTTAATTAATCGCCAATTTTATTTTACGCGTACGAATATTTATTTGATTGTAGATTAGTTCGATAGGTAAATGGTAATCATTTTTAGTTTAGATATTTTGGCTTTTTACGTTAGTGGCTTTTAATTTTAGCTGGAGCTATTGCGCTACCTCTGTATTTACCATGTATATAATGATTTAACAGTGCTGTCAAGTGAGGAATATTTGTCGGAGTGGGCATTACCTATAAATTTAAATATCCACGATTTTACAGATGCTCGTAATGGTTACGCTAATTGTAATCATGTTTGCTCCTCAGTTATGAAGTTTACCATGCTTCTTCGCTTATTTAAGGGTGGAGCTTCACCGAGGATATGATATCAAGGTCATGCTATATATACAAAGCTTTTATATTTATATTTTTTTTCTTGTAATTATATAAGCTATCTGTTATAGTTTACAGTCTGCCAATTGGTTATAGTTTACAGTCTGCCGACTAGTTATAGTTTACAGTCGGCCAATTAGTTATAGTTTACAGTCGGCCAATTGGTTATAGTTAACAGTCGGCCAATTAGTTATAGTTTACAGTCGGCCAATTCGTTATAGTTTACAGTCGGCCAATTAGTTATAGTTTACAGTCGGCCAATTGGTTATAGTTAACAGTTGGCCAATTGGTTATAGTTAACAGTCGGCCAATTGGTTATAGTTAACAGTCGGCCAATTGGTTATAGTTTACAGTCGGCCAATTAGTTATAGTTTACAGTCGGCCAATTGGTTATAGTTAACAGTCAGCCAATTGGTTATAGTTAAGTCTGCCTATTGGTTATAGTTAACAGTCGGCCAATTAGTTATAGTTTACAATCGGCCAATTGGTTATAGTTTACAGTCTGCCAATTGGTTATAGTTTACAGTCGGCCAATTGGTTATAGTTAACAGTCGGCCAATTGGTTATAGTTAACAGTCGGCCAATTGGTTATAGTTAACAGTCGGCCAATTAGTTATAGTTTACAGTCGGCCAATTAGTTATAGTTTACAGTCGGCCAATTGTTTATAGTTAACAGTCGGCCAATTGGTTATAGTTTACAGTCTGCCAATTAGTTATAGTTTACAGTCGGCCAATTAGTTATAGTTTACAGTCGGCCAATTAGTTATAGTTTACATTATGCAAATTAGTTATAGTTTACATTATGCAAATTAGTTAACTATTTGGTCCACCTAGTAATTATAGTGCATTCTCAATATTCTGAGGTTGCCCTTTGCCCGAAGCACGAAAAGGGCAAAAATTTCCCACTTGACAGTAACTCCGAGGGTATTTTATGTAGAGTTAATTTTAATCAATTATAGCGTTTTTATTTGATTGCGAGACAATGGTATATCGATACGATTATTACGATGATTATTATTTAGTCATCGTCATCCATTACCAACTCTATCATCTACCGTCATCTATCTGTTTCAGTCCAGATCGTAATCAGCGTGAAGAGTGCTCAGAGTTTATCACTTATCTATATCTATAATATATAGTAATTTATTATATATATGACATCAACATTATCCATAAGATAATGGGCTCGCTACAAATTTGGTTTTTGTCTGTCTCAAATAGGTTTTTGAATCTACCCTGTGTATGTGTAATCTTAGGATTCAAATTACCTGTTAGTCTGAAAAGGTGCTAGTTTAATAGAAAACTGTTATGGACTATGTTGGCCATCATAATTGACAATAGTACAATTATTTATCTACAAAATGCATATTCCAAGACTTGTACATATTATGTTCATAGATAATTTTTTGTAAATCTAGGTCAATTTTAATATCAAAATTAAAAAATTTTCTATAGTAGCCTAGTTATTGTACATTATTGGACTAATAATTAATATATTGCCCCCCAATGTTGTGAGTGTTTAAGTTGATACCAAGTACAGCCAGTCGAATATTTATATTGGTCGACGTTTAGGTCATCTGCTATTTTCCAATTGTTGTCTCCCCTCTATAAGACATTCAAAATATTATGATCATTATCCTACATTTTAACAATAGCTGTGTCCCTATGGGTGGCGTGATTTATTTTCTTTATCTTTTAGTTGTTTTGTAACGATAACCTGCGGTGATGAAGGCTTTTACCCACAATGCAACAAAGTTGATGGGATTTAGCTGGTGAATATGTATTACAAATTCACGCGTATTACTGCCTAAGTTTAATTCAGCTGCAAATTACAGGGGTTTGTTAATGCTTTTAGTTGTTGGTTGATTTGCACAAATTGTTAAAGAAAATATGTGATCAGATATAGATTATGGGGCTAACTATTCATGAAAAAACAATTCCACTAGCTTTTAGCAGATGGTTGTGATATGCATGAATCCAAAGCGAGAGAGTTCTTCGATTTCGCCTACAGGCTTATCAGTTATTTAGCCCTATAATGTATATTGCTTGTTTTATTGCAGATATGAGTAACAACACACCTAATCATCATTATTTTTAGCGCTTTAAATGAAATAGTTTATCGTTTTTAAAAACTTAATTTACATGTGAGTGGTAATAAAAGTGAAACCAATTCAGCTTCGTAGCTTTTTTCTCATATACGATATTGTCGTCAAAGCTTGAGATTGAGCTTTTTTTTCAATTGTCCCAGTTTTTGCGTGAATCTCAATATATAAGATTGCCGTACCTCCATTCTATGGCGTGTGCACTCATTTGTAGATGCAATTTGCTTCCGAAGAATTATAATCAAATTTTCAATCGCTTTCAGTTGCTTTGTGCATCTGCTGAGCGACTAATGCGAAATGGCCACCGAAATAACTAGTAGAGTTGGGGACCTCATTGGAGGGTCGAGAATCTGGGGGAATTATGGTTGACGTAATTCGATATAACGATAGTCGGTAGATTTTTAATAACTTAGGAGATAAAGGTAGATTTTTACACACCCAAAAAGACTGAATTGAGGACAAATCAATTATATAGTTTTCCCCTCTGATATTTAGAGGTCAAATTCAACATGGAAATTCCTAGCAAAGAGGTGTGGGTGGCCATGGTAGCCATATCGTATAATACGAACGAAAAGTGACACAAGCTTTCGTATACAAGTATACCTGTCGTGTTGATTAGTGGCCATATCGTAGAGAAATTAAATATGCACTGGAAAAGATCAAATGTCTGGGATTTGCTGGCCGCTGATAACAGTTGCTTTTAAGAGCTTTTTTCAAACTTTATTGACTCGCCTGATCTTATGCTCGTTGATACTTTCTGATCAGGCGTCACCCGTCCGTCCGATGTTAATATTATTTTTCTTAAAAAATCTCGAGAACCATTCATGGTAGAGCTTTGCCATTTGGCAGATATTCTCCCAGAGTTGGTCTTTTCGATTTCATAAGCTTATCATTCGACCAAGGGGAGGTAGTGTCTGGCGATTTTTTATTTTTACCTAAAACTCAAGAAACGCTTGTCACAGAGCTCTGCAATTTTGCATAGCCGATGTTTGTAATTTTACTTTAACCTTAGCACTATGTTGTCACACAATTATATTGCTATCGTAATGTGATGTACAGTTGTCAGCGTACTAAGGGTTAAACAATTATCTCAACAAGATCTTCTAAATGTCCAATATAGTGTTTTTCGGCCTCTTTGGCCTTTTTGTTTTAATATCTGAATGAGTGTTTTAGTATCCGAATGAGTGTTTAAAGGTTTCTTTGGCCCGTTTCAATATCCGAATGAGTGTTTAGAGGCCGGTGTGGCCTCTTGTTTTAATATCCAAGTGTTTGGAGGCCTCGTTGGCCTTTTGTGATTTTTTTCCTTTTTATTTTTTGTTTTGATTTATTTTTGCAACAGTTTTTTTTTACGTTTTCACTTTTATTCTAGCATCTCAAGTGCTTCTTTTCTTCGACATTTCTTACTTTTCCTTTGTGTTTCTTGTTTGTTTTTCTCGTTTTTTTTTCATTTTTCCAATAGGTGAGCGTCTCGAATCTTTAGGCCTCTTGTAAAATACTTAACGTTAATAAGGAATCTGGAGCTCCACCAGAAAATACGCACGAGAAATTAAACTAATTGTAAGGTGTAGATATAGAAGTTATGATAAAGAATTATATTGGTATTGTTAAACTTATTGCTGTCGTATTACTGTGTTATTCATGTTCAACTTCTGTGTGGTCAGAAATGCCAATATTTCGTGCTGGTAGTTCTGGTCTCACTACTTTGTCAAGGCCTGCATCACATTTTGATTTCCGACATGATAATTCAGTATTTGTAATGCCGGAATTACTTAAAGCAACATTATCGAAGACTCCATTTTCACAGAAATCTCCATAATTATGGGTTTCATTTGTACTTGGTGTTAGCTGTCCTGTGACTTCACTGCTATTTAAAATGTCCTTCCTCAGAGTGATGACATTACCTGTCATCACACTGGTTTCAACACAAGTAACCTTTTCCTCACTAATCTTCGTCACATTCACGCTCTCTGTAGCACTTTCTTTTCTAGCGACATCCCGGATAACAATTCCTCCCTTTTCTACCGTATCATCCACACAATAAAGACCACCACCCCTGCGAGCCATCTGAACTGTTTCTTCCTCATTCTTGAAATTATCACAAGTGTCTCTATCGATAGTCATATTGTCTTGATATGAAACAATCAAATTGTTGTCTTTTGTACCATTATTCACAAATGCCTGTGTACTACCCTGTATATTAATCTCTCCACAAGTCTTTTCCACCTCTGTTTCTGCGGCTACGGTCAACTCAACTTCTTTATTTAGTGCCTCATTCACAATTGTTTTTGTTTTTCGATCTTCGGCGCACGAACCGGAATCTATGTCAGCTTCCACGCTTAAAAAGTCTTTACTTACTGAACCATCATCAAATGCCTCGTTGCCATCTGATGTAGCAACTTCATTTTCATTGACCGGTTTAACCAAAGACATATCAGCATCGAAAGTGTTAACGATTTTTGCTGACGTGTCTTGATTTACTTCCGGGACATTTTTATCAACCGTGCCGGACAAAGAACTGCTTCCTGCTGTGGCAGCAAAATGCAATGAACCTGAATTAATCATGAGTGGAATGGACATCAAACTGGCGTTTCTCTGCACTTGAGCCCCTTGCTGTTCAATATCGTGCAAGCAATCACTTGAATTTACATTGTTTTCATCCGAAGAGTGATCAAATTCAAACTGACTTTCATATATAATGTTCATGCGCGTGCTCCGTATTTCATTGCGATATGGTAGCCGCATCGTACTCGTTTTATTAAACATAATACGCAAACAAGGTGTAATGGGATCAGTCATGTCTGGAACCCCAGTCTCCGCAGTGTGCCATACTACAGAACCTATCCAGTTAACATGCTTTAATTGAGTTTTTAAAATAACATACGGGGCAAAGTTTATCTTCAATTTTGACTTTGACTTATCGCTACCCTGTCGGGAGGTGCACGAAAGCGTACGTACAAGATTCGAATCGTCTTTCTTCTGCGGGTGACCCCTCATCATTGGGGTATATGGTATGTCTTTATCCTTGTCTACATGTTTAGTCATCGAATAGGGCGAGAAATAGTTAACGAGTTGGTTTCTGTCGACTTCCTGGAGCGATGTGTGACGCGGTCGTACCTGTTGTCTGAGTTCCTCCAACGCTATTTGCCTCGCTACACCAGCATCGACAGCATTGTTAGGCATACTCGCGCTAACGAGCGGAGCTGGTACTTCTATTTCAATGTGAAGGTTCTTGACTCGAAGTTCGAACTTTTCCAGCAATCGTCTATGAACGAGGTCTTCGGCGGCCGGTACAAGAATCGTATAATCTTCCGGGTGCTTGAGGGTTATTTGTGTAGTTTTCTGAGCCCAAGGTATGAGGAAAAGAGTAATTGAGCTCACAAGTACGGGTATTGCTGCCATGTGAAAGGCTAGGTTATAGTTACCACTATATTCGTGCAACCACCCTGAAATAAAATAAAATATTTTATTTTGATTGCGACATTTTCCAATATGACTATAAAAAGTACGGTGGCCAGTCGTATTATATTATGTACATCTCTATATTACTATAGAGAAAGCACTAACTCGAAGTTTACACTACCTGCGACTGGTGGGCCCAGCATATAAAATACGGAGCTGATACAGTTAAGCATGCCGAATGCTAGAGCCATTCGTCTCGTCCCGACAAACGTCGTTGTGAGTACTGGCAGTAGTACGGTATGACAGGAACTCACAAAACCAACTGTGACGGCGTACACGACGAGTAGGGGGTATGTGGTGAATGTTGGGAGGAGCATCGTGCATGTACCTGGAGAAGCAGTCGAAAAGTAGGAGCACTGGATTTACTGTAACTTAAAGGGTTCGAATGCGCCCACTTGATGACTTTTCTGCGATGTTCATCAGCGTCATTTATCTCAGATTACCGCAGTAAACCCGTCTCTAAAATACTTCATATTGTGACAGATTTTAATTGTAACCTTATAGTGACAGTAAATAAACGTTATTTAAGTAACTGCGCAATTAAAACAACCTATCTTTACCAGTCAAAACCTTTTCAATGCTCTAATTATTTAAACGTGTTCATACACAGTGTAATGTCAAAGAATATGTGCACATCTCTAATATTTATACACTACTACAATTGAATTGTAATGGCCAATGGAACTAGGGGTGTAAAATTGATGAGAATTGGCTGAAAAGGATAGGGAAATGAATGGAAAGGGAAAAGAAAGAGAAAAAATATACATTCGTTTCTTGGAGTTAAAGCTTTACGTTAACTGTTGGATGTACGGGACTACCTTTCCAATCGTCAGCAATTTGTATCTTTTGAAAATGTCACAAACACCACTAAACCTGATGATTATGTCGTAATATTACGAGAAAGCAAAAGTCAGCGCCATAACAGACATTAGCATCTAAAATATAGTCCCCCCCCCCCTCATCACACAC
>WURV02153646.1:0-16860 GCA_011762755.2 Epimenia babai
TGTATGTATGTATGTATGTATGTATGTATGTATGTATGTATGTATGTATGTATGTATGTATGTATGTATGTATGTAACACACCTTCGAGCACATGTATTCAACGTCTGTTCACCATTCCAACGATATACAGTAGGCCCCCAATTATCCGCCACTCTTTTTCTTGCAATTCTTTCTTCTCACCACAAAATTCTGAGGTCCCAATTTCTTCCTTACTTGTTCATGATCTGCCGCAGCTTGCCGTCCAATCTCCGCCATAAATTATTGCGTGCACAATGTATTAATAACATATATTTTTACCCCACAAACTTCTGTTGACAAAACCACGCGAATATTGTCCGCTATAGGCACACCTTGATCATGACCTTTAACCTATACCGTGACAACACAAGACATGTTTTGACAGAGATTGCATTGTCAACATAATACATCTTGAAATTGCAGTAATTAATAAACAGCCGGTGATTGGTCAAGACTTACTGATCGTTTCTTAATTTGTATAAATTTTACAATGGTCCGAATTGAATTGAAAAGTTTTTCAATCACGAATTGTCGCATTGTTAATTCAAGTTTCGTTACTTTATATTTTGTAACAATTTTTGTATCCATATTAAGTTTGATAGACGAGTATGGAGAGTATGGATAAAAATGTAAGCGCAACGTATTCACTTAAGCCCTGGTAGAAAATGCGAGATTGTAAATTTTCCGAATGAAAATATTAATAAATGTAAACAAGTATACATTTAAAAAATACTGTGACAAAATTTGTTGTTTACATTTTTATCTATATGGTGGCCATCTTGACAAACCTTGATCTCCCGCCACTCCTCTTGCCACCATGAAGCCGACTAGCCGCCCGCCCCCCCCCCCTTCTACATGATGATGAGAGAATTCGGGTCTAATGTACATTATCTGCAAAAAGTAAAAAAGTATGATGGATTAAAAATTGAATGGCTGATTCTTGCGGTGCTTGCTACATAAAAATAACGCTTACATGGGTAGCCATTTTGGTATCTTAAAATTGGGAGTGTTTACTATCCATAAACTTACGAAGAAACTAATCTATCTGTAGCAATGGATGGTTTTATTTCCTAATACCATGATTCATGAGGTGGGGTGGTGTTTACACAGAGGCTGCTACTAATAACTGATCCCATACAATTCTGTCACTGTTAAAACATCCTGGATTCTTCTATACTCTTAATGAGCCTGACTGATTTAAAGGCCTCTCCACACACATACAAATCAGATCCATGATACAGAGTAAATATAGGGTTTTGTGATTGTGTTTTTATAACTGTCTGTGAATTTGGATAGTTGATTATCAATCGTTCTCTTGCTCCTAACAATATTTATTCCATGTGGTTCCTTTTGGATTTTTATGTATCAATCAGTCTTCCATCATTTTTGACCAATATTACTTATGAACTATCTTTATGTTAAAAGTCAATAAATAAGGTATTTATTCTAGAGTTGTCCTTTATTTTTTTACTAGCTGTAGCGCTGTGTGTTGTTGAGCATGTCGGTGATTCACACCATATAATATTCATGTCATTCCCACCAAAGCTACTAATCACACGGTACCCACAGGGCAATGCCTAATCCTGATGTTGCTCATCTCTCAGTCCTTAGTTTACTTTTTCATAACCATTGTTCCAGCATGAAGTGCTTTATGGCCCTCTTTCTTTTGATGTGGATCCATTAAGACGCGTGACTTTGATCCTTGAACAATGACTATAATCAGCTGCGATCACCCCCATCAATGTGGACAGACAAAGGAAGATGTTAATGTGGCACATTTCTTCCCTCTAATGTACATGATAAATCACGAGCATACTGAATATGATGGTGGTGACTTGGGTGACTTGGACAGTACATCAACTGTGTTATGATTGTGATAAATCATGAGGCATACTTAATGTGACCCTGGTGACTTGAGTGACTTGGACAGTACATCAACTGTGTTATGATTGTGATAAAATGTCACCATAATTATGAATTATGGCCTAGCGTGGAATCCAGCGAACTTAGTAGTTGGGACCTGAGGTAATCGCCAGTGGTCACTGAATGGTAACAAGTACATACGAGTAATTCACAATGCTATGGGTAGGTAGTCTATACTGAAAAGTCGCAGATTTAATGTATCTCTGATTTCCTATATATTCTAGGATGAAGAACAAGATCATCTCGGTGGTGTAGTCACACCACAAGGTCACTCACCAAATACATCACCTACTGACGATCATAAGGTAAACTATCATTAAACATACAAACTGTCTTCATATTACTATTATGTGCTCCATAGATCCAAAGTAAGTATTTACAGCGACTTGTACAAAAAATTGTTATCAAACTGTTTTAAGAGATGCACTAAAATCAGTGTAGGATTGACAATTTCTTGCAATGAACTTGTGTGTTACTTTTATTGTCGAAACTAAGAATTCTGTGTAAGAAACTAAAATTAAAAAGTTTTACCAATAATACATTGTGCCAGTCTTCAATGAATCTAGTTGTCATTCCAAGTTAAACCATCATTACCATAATACGTAACCTAATTACAACCGTGTGATTGTCATTCCATCTAATACGTGAATCATTCCCTTCATCGGATGAACATTTGAATCAGATGTTATTACATTCATGAATAGCCAATCAATGCGCAGTTGTATTCATTGGAGATTATACAAGATTTTTTAACGATCTGTTGTATGCGAGTGCTATTCTGCTATTTGAATCATGCAACTTGTGATCTGGAATTACTTTGAAGCGCACTATTTAAAAATGTCACTTTAACCCGATGGTGTTAAGGAAAAAAATCGGCATATTAATTTGTTAGTCATGGATTACATCATGGATGCAACTGCTTTGTAGTGCATACTGGGGGCACTGCAATTTTTTACATCCACTTACAAATTTGAAATGTTTTTCAGTAATTCCTGACATAAATCCTATTTGTTTTTGTCTATTTTCTTGTATTACTAAAATCATCCATATTTTAACTTTCCACATAATGAATGTTACCCAAGGATGATGTTATTATTCCGTGACTACCTTGGTCTGATATACGTAGCGAAGCCAATTGTAGACTTCTGCTAATAGCTTGTCGTGATTGGAAAATGCTGATCTGGTCTCAGAGAACATCAGTGATGACAGGCTGATGATAGGTAAAAGTGGCGAGCTGTAACTGCACATTGTTACATATCTCTCAGCCACGTGCTTTTTCTTTAATACTTGTAAAACTAATACTGATATATCACTTGACTCTAATTTCTGTCATTGATCAATCGCACTGTTGTAGCCATGCAGACTATTCATTGCTCATGCCCCAAGTTCTTAGTTCATAGTTCATGTACATAGTTAATACATCATTGGTCATATACCTTGTTTTTAGTTCATAGGTCAGGTATATTGTTTATATGTCATAAGTCATGCACCTAGTTCATAGATCATGTACATAGTTAATACTACATATTCAATAGTTCATGCATATCGTTTCTTGGTAATGTACATAGATCATGGACTAAGTACATAGCTTATAATTCATGTGCATAGTTTATAAGTCATATACCAATCAGCAATGATATTTATCCATTACTTATGTACACTAGACATTACTAGCTTTATAATATGTTACTTTAGCAAGAATCTTATTAATGTGAAGGTTTGTCATTTAAATTACCCAAATCTGCAATTCTAGATGTAATGTACCCTCTATGTAAGGTGTCTATATAAAATTTAACACGGAAATTAAATATATATAGACATTTTGTTCATTGAAATATTCAAAGCCAAAAATACGCCGTAGAATGCTGTTTACAATCCCTTGTAGAGTATATCGTACTTATATCATATATATCATATTGCGTATATCGTAATATATATATTACTTTATTGAATAATTTTGCGTGAACCTATCTATTTTGGTTCGTAGGCTAGCAAAATATACTCGCATCAATTTCCCATTTAATAATTAAATATGTAACATATATTAGGATTTGAATAGCGGAACATATGCATTTTATTATATATCATTTAGGCGATTTTCCTATGGCCTTTTAAATAGCGATTCTCTCAATTTAAAACAATAGAATAAAAACTTACCTAATCTATTAGAATAAACTTCATTGAATAATTTTTCAAATCAACCATGGGATGCTAAATCCCGGATTTTCCAGGTTTCCACTTTCCATGCTGTGTTGTTTCTTTTTTTTTACAGTAAAGGTGGTGTGGTGCTTTAAAAGATTTTTAATTTGCAACATGTCTGTTTTGAATAAGGATTATTGTTACATTGATTTATATCATAGTATTTACATGATCTATCCATCATAATTATGCAACATTATGCTTCACAGCCTGCCACTTCTCCCCTTGTTCCCTCTTAGTGTAATGAATTAACTGAAGACCTATAAACCCTCGGCTCTTAAGTGACTTTATTAATCAGAAATTTTATTCTTTATAGATTCGTTTAAAGAGGTTTATGAATTAACATCAATGTTGAGAAAATGCACGTGTTTGGTAAATATGAGTGTAATAAAAAAATCGAATGTCATTTAACTTAAGCAAATGGATTCCGGAATAATGCAGTACACTAAAGAGAACAAACACAATGTTGGAATCAACAGCATGTTTTTCATAACTGAATTAGGTATGTTTAAAAGGCATGTAGAAGACAGGCCAAATGTAGTGATGCCTGTAGCGATTAAGCAATTAAGTCACACACGAATCGATCTTGCGAGAGAGAAGCATGTGTAGGGATTCTTTTTCATTACTAAATCTGGAGGCAATTTTAGTTAGAGAGTATCGGCTTGTGCTCAGGATTGTGACACATGATTTATCCCCACAGGGATCACTGACTCACCACCCTCCCATACATGGCTATCTCAATCATGGTACAAATTAACTGTCACTTTGCCCTCCTCACAAATTCCATCAGAACTAACCGCAAGCGCAATCAACAGACCGTCAAAAACCAGGCAAAAACCGTGTAATCACCGCACAATTGCACGCAGTGAAACGAAGTTATGGCGCTCGCGCACGTGCGACAATGGCCAACGAGGAACGTGGCGTCTAATCCAATTCCTCAGCTCATGCATGCACGTTCCAGTACTGCGTTCCAGTCATCACCTCGCCATAATTATCGTTAGCAATGCTGAGAGTCGGTAAGAAATCACAAGTTCGAAGTTCCGTTTAATGTATTGCATATAAGTGTAAGAGTAAGCATTTTCTTAAGTTGGTAATCCATTGGATGGTCATGGTGAACTGATGGAGCTCTTTAGTGAGTTTCGATACTCTGACATTTGGTTGGTATGGTGCATGTCGACTTGGACAAGGATGAAGTTTCATCACCTCTTCAAGGTTTGTATATGTCGTTTCGTATATTTATTTGGTTTTGATTTCAAAGAGATTTTTTAATGTGTATACATGACAAATGATTTATATGTCTAAAGGCTATGTGTAAACTTGAAACAATTTTAAGCATTATAAAATTAAAAAAACCAATGCGAAACCCAATATATATATATATTAACTACATCGAAATATAAAAGCATCCATAAATATAGTGTCCATGGGTATGAATGTTGCATAGCCCTATGGCTCGTATTTGTTTTATGGACTTATTAACTATTTAGTATCACATGGATGAGCATAAAATGAAAACACTAAAAACATATGAAAGAATAATTATTTGTATTTATGTATGACTGTAAATTGTTCTTGGCAATGTCATTACTGATTACTACAAGAATTTTCAGCTTTGTTGATTTGATATAGCATCAAAAACTATATCTTCTATTCCAGTACAAGAAATAGCCTCTCAACCTTGTATTAGACAAGTTCAATTTATGCTAACCTCTACTCAATACCTCTCCAGATATTTATTCAGTATTTCCTGTAGGATTACTGACATTAATTATATTTTAGCCTGAAGGTGATCACATTTTCCCATTAATTTTGAATGCATTATGGAATCTATAGTAAATGAAATTACTGGATGTGTTTGATACTAAGACAGTGGAGGAGTATTGAAATTAGATTGCTGAATTGATCTCTGCTCACCTCATCTCATCCATCATGCGAAGAATGCACTCAATTATAATATTTCTTTGTTTAAAATCCAGAGATCTCCGTTATGCACTGTGATCAGGGTTGGTCAGGGCAATGGACAGTGGACAGTGGTCATATCTGTTGGCATATTGATATGTCATTAGGGCATGATGCTGAAGAATTAGTGTGACTAAGACAGTCTGCAAACACGCAAGGTGTGTAGATGAGTCAGCAGCCAGTAAGCCGGTGACTGATGGAGATGCAAGATTTATGGGAATAACATCACACTGTGTGACGATTTAATGATCTCGCAGAGAGTATTGAAAATGTTTCTACATGTGAAAAATGGCACGACACCCGGAAAGGTCTACAGTCTGGCGGCATCAGTGAGGGCGGCTTGTTTATTACAGTGTGTGACGGAATCCAATGATGTAGTGATGTAGGGAGGGGGGGTCTCGGTGTGACATAATGCAGCTGGCGGAACATAAAAAATGATAAAATCTGTTGGCGAATGTCACTAATTTAGGACTGAGCTAATATGGTGCACGACCTATGGTAATGTGATGGCGGTCGATGATATATCATTGATCGCACTCTCCCCTCAACACTAGTGGTATTTGCACAAAGACACAAAGACAACTTGATTAGGCTATCATTTTATATCTGGATCATCACATTGGTTAGAGGGCTTGGGTAACTGATGATTAAAATCGTAAGAGATATTGAATACTCCCTCTGACATGGCTCCGGACTTTCAGTCCCCTTAAAGACCTACACATGCTCTAATTTTATATATTTAGTGCATCAGATGAAATACTAGCAGTGACAATGCAAAAATGACAATGACAATACATAAAGTGACAGTGACAATGCCTAAAATGCGAAGGTCATTTTTGTAAAAGATCCACTGCGGTAATCCTTCTTGTTTCACCTCTCTATAGTGTTGGAAATAAGTCCAAAAAAGTTATTTTGATGTATATGTATATATATATATCTCAATATTTTTCTTTCAATGCATTTCTGTTTAAAATATTTTCAGTATGCTATCTAAAACATATCAAGAAACCTGCTAATTCTGAATCTACCCATTGTGTTGATCCAGCATAAACCAATCCAAATTAATGTTAAAATACGCACAGACACAAACAGATGCGCTGATCGAACCCAGACACAGATACTGTATACAGATAGACAGATGGACAGACAACTTGATACACATTACATTTTATATTTACATGGAATATTTAATCTGTTGACATCAACTCAACAATTGTAATCCTTGAATGATTTATGTACCTGTAATTTACCCGAGACAATTTTGACACTATCTTAGGATTATGCATATATAAGAAATGTTCCGCTGACTTGAATGGACTTTGGTGTGACTGACTTTATGCTTGATTGCATTTAAAGTATGTCCATTCAATTAACTATTCACATGTCATTTCTGTGAATTACGCAATTTCATTGACTGGTGACTGACAGTTTACAAACACCTATGGAGTAGTACACACCAAAAAAACTTTGTTTCCAGTGAGACTCGGACCCACGGTTGACAATTGATCAGTTTGATTCCCTATCAAGTGTTGCAAAGACAGACTTAGATTTTAATGCCAGTAGCTGACAATATTCTCATATCATCATATCACTGGTGCTTGACCAATATTCTGAAAGTGAGTGCATTCTTAAATTAAGTTCCGCAATACACAAGCGAAAGTATGCTTTTATTGCTTAGTTAGTAAAGCATCAGATTGGTCTTTGCAGGTTGTGGATTGAAGCCCCACAGCAGAAAATGATTTTTTATTGTCTCTGCACTTGAATGATGTACTCTGTTTTTTTTTCAAATACATGCAACATTAATTCAGAGTATTTACACAGCATCATCCCATTTGTTCTTTGCATGAAGAAAAAAAGTGTGATTGCATAAGCTGAATTCATTAGCCCAATACACATTTACACAGGACTATGGCGCAACACAGACAGGAAGTTGGATGACAGTGATTCATGGCCTTCTTGGGCCATCAATAATTAATTTTAACTGGCATAGACCTGATGCATTCCCAATTAGGGTATTTCTACATGGCATAATCTACCTAGCCTTAATGAATATTTCACAGTACTTTAGGCTTTCTTGGTTCTACAGTACATTTCCAGGAATACCGGTAGTGTAATAACTGGAATAGATTACGATGGTTAAATAAGGAATCAGACTTTATGACAATTAAAGGATTATTGTATTCGAAGGCATGATATGAAGTGGGCCTTGCTGTCTGAGTCACACAAGCCTGTCACTGAGAAGTAGTTGTTCGCATCATGGATTCTCTGGATATCTGGGGCTAGAAGTGTCCATGGATAACTGTTATTTGTGTATGTATTTATAGGCTGATTACCGAAGTAACCGTCGCGTAGACCATCCTTGGCCCTTTACCAAGCTAACCTATTAATGTGGTAAACGCGACAATTTAATTAGGGTGGGGGAAAATACCTAGTGTGAAATGCCCACCGAGTCTGGGCAGACAATTGACCTTTTTCCATTCATGCCACCGGTTCTAAATGTCTACATATGATCTACATATTTGGCACACTCTGCTAAGTCTATGATAGGTCAATGGTTATTTACAATGGAATGACAACATAGCGGGGAAGTAAGTGACATACAGACTATACATAGAACATCTAAAGCACAGCAAACATCAGAGGGAAAAAGCCCTAATAGGACCACACTGCAAGGGCTATCCAGACCCCCATGGGCAATGGGCTTTCAGCCCGAAAAACGCCATAAGTAGTATATTCGTTAGAGCGGGAATTGAACCAGGGATTCCTGGATTGGAATGGATCAAATACTCTAACCACTACGCTAGCTGCCCCCAACTTATTTATTAGAATCACTTCATATAATCATATTCCCAATTTTTTATTTACATTATTTGTTATGGGAAATTTTTAGCGTTCCTGAGACTTCTTGAGTAGAAATAAATCTATAAATATAGAATTTCCCAATGCAACCAAATTGTGTGCTTTAAATAATTTAAGTGAGATTGTTAGGGTTTCTAAGACTTAAAAACTCAAGATAAATCCAAAGGATTCAATTGATGCCCAAAATCATAAAAGTAGTGTGTACAGATGTACATATGTATTGTCAGATAAATATATCATCATGAACACAACATCACCAACATTACATCATATATAAACAACTAGAATTTGTATTAAAATGAGAATAGGAAATACAATATAATATAAATACTGGAAAAAACTCTGTTCTATAAATAGAATTTGTCATATCATGTTACCTTGCTGAAGGTAATGGCAATAATAAATGGATACACATATATATCTCATACCTCTAGTGTAGTTCAGCCAATAAATCAACACATTTATTGTAGTTTTAGCAATGCTTGATTGCGTGTTGATTACAGCTGTCGATATGCCATGTTCAAGTATTAGCAGACAGTTGAGCGTATCAAGATTTAATGTTGGTCATTTGCTCTTCTCATTTTAGTTTTATTGCTGTTGTACTATTGTTATTATATCACTATTATTATTAAGGTTGTTATAAACAAAATTGTATAGTAATTAATATATAATATATTATTAGGCATATTGTTACTATCAGTCTTATGAAAATAGGAATATACAATTTGCATTTTAAGATTCCCAGTGCAAACATTCATGCTTCTAATCTGTGCTATTTAAAGTACAATAAAAGTACAGTAGAATGAATGATAGAGATTTAGATGATCGGAGGCGTATTGGAGTCAAAGGCTATGTCAGAAACACCGTCAAAGACTCGGTCAAAGGCTCTGTAGGACAATCATTGTGGTCAAGATTCGTTTCTTGCCTTAGAGAACAGTCTCATCAAAAGGTGCCGTACAGTTTATATTACATGTTGAAGGTGGATGATTGCCAATCTAAGCTACATCTATTGCATAACTGGTGAATCCCTGTACCTGTACTTTAATTAGTTTAAACTAATAGTTCTAGTTGCTTACGTAACTGTAAGTATTATGTATAAACGGCAATATAAGTATAGAGTATATCAAGAAAGTGGATAGCGCTGCAACCTTGCATATTGCACGTTGGTCATGCTGTGTTCGCGACTATATGGTGCAGTATATAAGAAACACACTAATACATTCATACATTTCTATTGCTTTAAAAATTTCCTCCTTCATGGGCAATTAGTCTCAAATGGGAATCCATTCTCTGCCTGTGATGGCCAGTTTCTTTTTGTCCATTAGTGTGGATTAGTGTGATGCTGATGGGTAGGCCTCAAGTGTCCTTAGCATTCTAAGTACAACTTCATATCACCAGGATCGTTGATGTGTAAATAAATATCTCTTTCAACAACCAAATTATTATTGAAAAAGCCTTAGCGTTGCCTCATCTAGGAAACAAAATGTTATTAAACATCAATCCACGTGGAAAATTAATTGATTCATTAAAACGAGGAAACTCTGTATTACCAACACTAAATTGAGGTATCAAAAATGGACAGAGAATATGAATTGCAACAATAGTGGCCCCAAAAGGCATCATTGTGGTAATTATGTGTGTCGAGAATGCTTTCAATGCCCTTTTCCATCAGGCATCGCTCTCTACTGTGGCTATGGCACCACCTGTCACTGGTATTAGTGGAACTGCCAGAATTGGAATAAATGGTCATATTCTCTAGAGTTGATCTTTTTTTTTCTAGAAGCTTAATGCTTAATTCACTGTTTTTCTTCTGTCTATTGCTACTGAAATATTTTGATTATTTTGCCGAAATTAATTGCTAGCAATGATTGGGCGATCACATGAGATGTAGCG
The DNA here is from genome assembly GCA_011762755.2 of Epimenia babai. NCBI lineage: Eukaryota > Metazoa > Mollusca > Solenogastres > Cavibelonia > Epimeniidae > Epimenia > Epimenia babai. The sequence goes on from WURV02153646.1 coordinate 10,853, forward strand.
CACCGTGGGATATGTCGCGCTATGGGAACATCACACCATGGTAAACTAGTATGTCATGGTATAGGATACATAGCATTATATATTTTATGGCACGATGTATGGTGCTATGCTATTAGGATACATTGTATCATGGAATACATTACACCATAAAGTATATGTGACACAATAGGATACATCATGCCATGGGATACATAATTGTATTCGATACATAATACCATCGAACACATCACTTTGTTTTTTAACATGAAATTATCAGATGATGCCCGAGGAACTGACTCAGCTTATTAGATTAACGCAGGAAAAATGATACTTTCAATTCCATTCATCGGTGCTAACCCTGCCTTTGTCAACACTTCATCTCAGAGGACTTTTATTTTATTAACAGATTACTACAAAATTAGTCTAAATAATTCAATAACATTGAGCTATTGTCACCATCTGGTGCATGGATACAGTGCTTGGCTACATATAAAGTCGGGCCTGATAAAGCAAGGCTATGCTGCTTGCATTATCTTAGATTGACTGTCCTTGAGTTAACAAAAACCATTAAGCCGTTGATAATCACTAGCCATATTTGGTGTGGCAATACAAAGCCTGTCGGCTTTGACAGTGTATGTATGGTATTTTCTTCCAGATACAGAATACAATGATTAGTGGCATGTAGAAGAAGGCTGAAGGCTAAATGAAATACAGTATAACAATAGTTATACATACTAGGATCCAGGGAAGAGTTAGATGATAAATTCTCATCAGATTTATCACCTTCATGATTTTGGCGCTCGATTGTCTCCAGTGACGCATCACTAACCTCATCGGGAATTCCCTTTGTCCCGTACCACTTCTGTGCCATGCGTGACGACGTTGACATGTTTACGACGGTCATTTCATATTGCCCCCTCATTATTGCGATTACTATATTAGTGAAACGCTATGATCAAGGGAAGGACTTCCTGGGAGGGAGTACTGCGGATATATTTCACCTAGAATAGTATATTGATTATCATTGCAATATAAATGATCGTACAGTATATTGTTTTATACTTTATTCTAAACAACCATCATAATGGGACAAGAGTGAAATGTGATTTACGAAACATAATTACTTATCTAATATATATGTATAAATCATGGGTTACATGTGTTAATCGAATAGTTTATTAATTTGTATAAATCATGGGTCACATGTGTTAATCGAATAATTTATTCATCTGTATAAATCATGGGTTACATGTGTTAATCGAATAGTTTATTAATTTGTATAAATCATGGGTTACATATGTTAATCGAATAGTTTATTAATTTGTATAAATAATGGGTTACATGTGTAAATCGAATTGTTTATTTTTCTGTATAAATCATGGGTTACATGTGTTAATCGAATAGTTTATTAATCTGTGTAAATCATGGGTTACGTGTGTAAATCGAATTGTTTGTTAATATGTATAAATCATGTTTGTAAACCTAATTATTTATTAATCTGTATAAATCATAAGTTACGTGTGTAAATCGAAATGTTTATTAATCTGTGTAAATCATGGGTTACGTGTGTAAATCGAATTGTTGGTTAATATGTATAATTCATGTTTGTAAACCTAATTATTTATTAATCTGTGTAAATCATAAGTTACGTGTGTAAATCGAAATGTTTATTAATCTGTGTAAATCCTGGCTTATATGTGTAAACCGAATTGTTTTTTAATATCTGTAAATCATGGGTTACCTGTGTAAACCATTAGTTGTCATTATGTAAACCAAGGCTTACTAAATATGTGTAAATCTTTTGTTACTGACGGGGTATATTTGGCTATTTGATTAGTGTGTATTGATAGTAAACAACAAATCACCTGTGGTGTTGCAATGCTACGGCACATGCCCTATCTGTCAGGGAGATGGTGCAGCAGCACCAATCAATGCTTCATTAATTGCGCAGCGCTGCAGACTTATGGAGAGACGCTTGTTTACGGCGCCATCGACCGTTAATATTGTCACATCAAACGCTTTGTAGTTGTGTATGCACTATTTAACTGTCACTGTCACATGCTCGATTCTCCGAGTCTCCGAGTCTCCGAGTCTCCGTCACCCATGCACATGATGCACATGGCTAGTTATTATACCCACTGGGCTATCTCATCACCTATGCTGCCACCCTTCCAATCTTTAAATATCGCTCCCCATCATCAATAATTTATCGAAAAATTTGCACTGTATGTGCGTATGTATATGTACAGTTCATTACTGTTTCTACTGTTAATTTATATGAGTGTTATTGTCTGATTTTGCTTAGGCCATATCAGTGTTTTCAATTAGTGAATTTTTATTGATGTAAAGTGTGTTAGACAGCAATGCTATTAATGCACTTTAAATTTTCTTTATTTCACCTCATTTTGTTACTTTAGTTTCTACATGGATGATTCTATTTATGATTATGTCCATTTTATAGCTGTTACGTTTACATTGTTCTTCATTGTCACTTGTATTTTTTTATGGTCATGTAAGGAATAAGATAGTAAAATATTTGTCACGGAAAAAATAACTTGTGAAAGGGAAATAGGATTACAAAAATTCACATTTTAATGGCGTATTTTTAGGGTTCACATATAGATAAAAAAGCATATAAACAGAGTCACATTAACAAAGTCATATAGAGTCATGTCAACAGTTACATCATACATACATGTACATAAAGAGAGTTCAACTAATGGTCCAGCATTCTATAGTTCTAAGCATATTTTATTAGCTAAACAAATATTGGAAAAGTTCTGCTACATTCCATTATTTATCCAGGTTGTATAGTTACACTTTAACCATTTTATCTCCATTCAAGTAATGCATTGACACCCATATCATGTGGTAAAAAGCAATAAATATCACAAACATTCCATACAATTCATCCTTTATCAAATCTGGTGCAACTAATGCTATTTTCAATATTAAGTTATAGAATTTTTCTATATAATGCTATTATAATAGTTATGTGAGTCACGATAGCTGTGGATGGCTCATACAATAAGATCACAGCATTGTTGGACGAATGGCGCAGGCACATCAAAGTGTCCATATGTCAACAAGAGAATGGAATAAAGCATGCATTCATAACGCACTGCATTGTCACGGCTACATCGCTACATCGTAGCCTCACGAGAGATTCTCTGAGTGCATCAGCCATTGTGATTATAACAAGAATTTATAAAAACTTGAAAGCAAATTCGATATTTGATCGTCGTGTAAATAAAATGTTATTGAAATAACTCTTGAGAAATATCAAATATATGGTCATTCTTGTCCGGAGCCTACCACAAAGGGCACATCTGTGTGTGACCTTGATACATTCCAGGATACGTATTTTTTTTTCACTATCTCTCCTTAACACGCCCACTCTCTTCAGTTGGAAAGAAATGCACAGAAAAATTCTATACCTCTGATGGGACTCGAACCCATGACCTCCAGATAACCGGTCTGGTGCTCTACCAACTGAGATACTGATATACGGACTTAAAATATCAGTGGTTCTTAAAAACGGTGTCAAATACCCAAATGCGCAGAAGAAGGCTTGCCCCTGTATCTCAGTTATGCGAATGATATGCGAATATCAAAGGTCTTACATCTGTATTGAATAGCTGCCGTAATTACTTCATTGTCAAACCGCATTGATGGACTTTTTTGATTTTTACTGCTTATTACACATTGCTCTTTACATGCTAACATGTATATACCATATGTATAACATTCATATAATTGCCCTTTAAAGCCCCTTGCGGAATATGTAATATGTGCATATTACTTCCTTAGCCATAGATAAAACAAAAAAACTCAAATAGCAATGCCGGCGATTCGGAGCTCCATTTTCTGCTTCGTAGGCTGAAATGGTACTGAAACATGGTCCAGATCTATTTATGGTGCTCTGTATTAAGTTCTTACAACTCAAGATGTATACTGTGGCTATACTACGCGGCAGTTTAATAGACAGAATCAAATCTGGGAATGGAAATGGTACATAACTCTAGAATAAATGATTTGTATTCTGTTACATACTCAGTGATCTCCCTTTGGTTACAGGAATCTGGATATTTGATGAAGCATAAGATGGAAGCATAGATAGGAACAGCAGTATCTGGTAGGATAATTATGCAATTTCAGCAACATGTGTGTGATATTATTATATGCATATATAGTGGAGTAATAATCATGTGGAGTCCTGTAGTAATTGCAGAGGTAACGTGTGCTTTATAAAGTGCACCCTTTGAAGATGTTGGAAATTTAGTTACTATGAAATCAGTTTTGAACATAATAACACATGACACATCATAGATATAAAACTTATTTCGTGAGGCATGCTTGGGTTTTATATAACTCATTTTTTCCTGGATATATTTACTTATGGCAATTCCATTTGGAGATGGTTGAACACTGGTTGACTAAAACCATTCATGATTATAGTCTCCTCTAATAGTAAATTCTACAAACACTAACTTGTCACTATTACAGTCCAATTTACTCCATCACTCATTTTCTAATAGTAAATCTTCATGTAAGGTGTAATGATCAAACTGCAAATCACACATGATTTGTATAAAAATATACATTAATTTAGTTACCTATGTGGACAGTTCAATTACTCCAAAAATTACTCGAATCGTCAGTTACCACTTGGGAAGTCACTCGTGGGATCTCAATTTTTCATAAAATTGAAGGTGTTAAGTAACCTTGTGATTATTTAGGTTTGGTATTATCTCAACTGGTCATTAAAATAAAATTTTTTACTACCTGTGGAAGCATCCCAGTGTCGATTGATGATTTGATATGAAAGTATTTAAAGTGCTAATATTAGTATGCTAATTAATGTTTCATTACATTTCACTGTCAAAACACCAATAGAACACACAATACTCCTCTACTATGAATTACAAAATAAATATGTAGATATTTATATCTTTGTAATTTTTAGTAGATTTAAAAATGGTGAGGGTTGTACTACTGCGAATCTCGGAGGGAAGTTTATGAAATAGTGCTGGCGCTAAGGGAACAAGTCACCGAGGTTACATCAGTGAGAATGAGGAACACTATGGTGTATGGTTTGAGCTTGATGAGTTTGACGTTCTGGTTGCCTGACAGTGATGGCGGTATTGAGGTAGTCTCTAGTCTGGGGGGTGGGGGGGAGTGTGATGGATAGCTTTGAAAGTGAAGGTCAGGATTTGAAAATGATCTGCGGAGAGAATCAAGAATGTGGGAGATCTGATCAGTTCTGTGGATCGAGGCGATAAGGCGTGCGGCAGCGTTTTATAATTTTTTAATATTAATATTAATATATTAATATTATTAATATTAATTAATTAATATACATTTGTTGCAAAATAAATCAGTTTGTTTTCTGAGAGCATGTATTATTATTATATCACCATTAGATACATCATGTTACATCAGTTTTTACAGACGAAAATAAGGGCACAAGTACATTACATTAGATCGGTGTATGTTGACAGTTTAGTTCACATAATTATACGATCAACTTCGTAGTATACATTAAATAGAGATTTGTTATACCAGTGACTCTTACATGACAATGATAATGTCACACTATTATGATTCATCAATAGTGTAGGCACGAAAGTATACCATGAGACGTGGAAAAAATAGCTAGCACATGTAGGTATCGGGTTAAATTCATATTTCAATGACATAAAAACCTGATTAAAGTATACACAGACACACAGACATCCGCCACATGGCAGCATCGGTATGCTATTGTGACTGTGAGATTGTTAGTTTGTTACAAGCTGCTCTCGGTTATATCACAGTGACCTACTCCAGACTTACTCTCCAAAAATGTTGAATGATTTTTTTAATAATATGCAAATCAGGTGGTTTCATATACTTGGCATACATTGCGTACTATTATAGTACTGCTTCGTATCTGTTAGTTCTAGTATGTTAGTTATCTGTTCGTTGGTATTGCCTTTATATTTCTGCATTATAGCTAAGACGGTAACCCCCCACATATACACACACCC
>WURV02153657.1:0-16857 GCA_011762755.2 Epimenia babai
CGACAATAGTTCAGATTGTCCGACAATAGTTCAGATTGTCCGACAATAGTTCAGATTGTCCGACAATAGTTCAGATTGTCCGACAATAGTTCAGATTTTCCGACATCGGCAACATTGACTACAACTGCATCATGGTGGCATTATAGTCAGTGGTTAGTCGTGCTATGAAAAAAGCCGAATACTTGACTTGATTTTTACATACAACGTATGGCAATTATATTAACAGCCGTTCAAGAAATACATATAAGTGGTGGTTTAGTGTAGGGGTTACTGCGTACACAATATCGTTTGTGTAGTTAAACCAACCGACTTTCTCAAGACTGCCAGCTACACTTACCAGAGCAACCTGCTCCCTGAGCAATTATTACGCATGTAAAGGAACATACTTCATATATATATATATATATATATGTATGTGCAAAGAAAATGTAGTGGAATGATAACCTCAAACTGACATCTATGAGAAATGTATTGACCCCCTAAGAATGTAGCAATACTAGCGGATATAATATGACAAGTCCATTCGTTTAACACACAAAAACTAAATTGAGTTATACTGAAATAAAGTGGCCGATCTGCTGGGGAGAATAACAACAATGAAGAATATAATGCAGGGTATCTACGAGAGATTGCTTGTGTAACCTGGAACACTGCCCTCGCCGAGAAATCATTAAGAACTCACCGCTCCTGTCTCCCGCCATCAAGTCCTTCGCTGACACGATCACGAGTTCGACGAACATTCGCTCTTCCAACAGTCGCTCTCTGAAGTTGCTCACTTTCTGCGACCGACTCACCTACCGGATACCGTAAAATACGTCGCGTAAAAATAGTCCGGCGTAACTTGTATGACAAAAAACCTACCGAATGATATGAACAAAGGTGATAAAGGTCATGCGAGAATAAAAAACATTGGGTTAACAAAAATATTATAAAGCGTTTGACTTTGAATCCAGGGGTCCCAGGTTCGAATCCCGCTCTAACCAGTATACTAACTGTGGCGTTTTTTGGGCTAAAAGCACCTTAAACCCCATTGCCCATGGGGGTCTGGGCAGCCCTCGCAGTGTGGTTCTTTTGGGGCTTTTTCCCTCTTACGTTTGCTGTGCTTCAGATGCTCTATATGTGTTCTCTATGTCGCTTACCTCCCGGCTATGTCGTCATCTCATTGGAAATAAACATGGACCTATAATAGACTTAGCGGAGTGTGCGAAATATGTAGTTCATATGTAGACATTTAGAACCAGTACCATGAATGGAAAAATGTCAATTGTCTGCCCAGACTCGGTGGGTTTTTCACACTAGGTGTTTTTCTCCCACCCCTTATAAGTGAGGCTATTCAGATTGTCGTGTTAACCACATTAATAGGCTAGCTTTGTAAAAGGCCAAGAATGGCCTATCGCAACGATTACTTCGGTAATCAGCCTATAAATACAATAAAATACAACATAAATATTAGGTTCACAGCGGGAATGATCTATCGAAAATGGAAACTGCGCGGTGACTCACGGAATCCTGTAGGCGAGAGGGGGAAGGTGGAACAGCCTGGTACACTGTTGCGTGCGGCACACCATCATCGAGGGCGCGATACTTTTCAGACACGGCGACGGTGTCGACTGGGCGGAACACGGCCGACACGCAAATAACGCCGTAGTCCTTGTTCTCTATGTAGCCCTCGGTGGGGCGGTTGTAGCCAAGGGTGAGCATACGGCGCACGATCGTGTGTTTGCCCTGTTAATCACGGCGTGTGTACACGATGTACTGATTGTACTCCATAAAAACACCATTAAACCTGACAAAGAAATAACTATATATATATACAGAGCGTCCCAAAAAATGTATCCACATTAAAAATAATTGTAAACTCGATTTTTAATTAGAATTGTATCGTTTCAAAAGTGTAAAAAGTATGATTTTATCGTCTTTTTTCACTGCCTGTTCTAAAACTGACGCCTATTTTGATCCAGATACTGCTGACTGCGCCGAGCAATAGAATCGCAGACTTTTATGACACAATTCGCTCGCTATTAGGGTGCATTTTACAATTATTTAAAATTTAGTCGAAATGCAGTGAAAAACAATAAAATGATACTTGTAAATATTTTTACACTTTTGAAATAAAAAAATTCTAATTAAACACCACGGTTATAATTTTTTTAATGTGTATACATTTTTTGGGACACCCCGTATGTCTCATCAAATATGATCGTGTTCACCAGAGATCGTGCAGACATTGCGTTAACGCGAGAGACATTAACTACCATCAACATAGTAGCGCTAAAAGGTCGCCTTCTCCTTTTGCGTACCGGAAACAGATGCACTATTCCGTAATAGTTAATCCTTTGCCTCGCATCATCGCCCCGTGCACCCTGTATTGCTTGATAAGACATGCATACTCTATTTTTTATACGTTCGCACAGACGTATCCATCTCTCCCGGTGCACTTACATAAAACGCGGCGAATTGATGATATCACCTTAATTACCATAATTCGGACATTTGTGTGACACAATAACGGAAAGCTAATGTAAGGCGCGCAGGGGCGAGTGGATTGCCTAAATGTGAATGATCCGCTCGGCTTGATTATTCAGTTAATGGCGCACGAATTAACGTTACACGCATTACTGTATCGGCTAGGTTTAATACCAACAACAAACTTCATGTGATCACGTGATAGTGGTTCTTATTACATTAATGTGTTGCAGTCGCTCATTGTTATTATGTACATGGTTGCAGTGTACGTGTACATACCCTATTTCATGATATATGGACGATACGATGTGTAGATTGGCACGGGGTGTGGAGGAGGGATGAGTAGGTTCCGTGTATAAGTCGGCGACGTGTTCAAGTCGGTCTTGATGAGTCGCGGTCAAGTTTCGTCAAGAAGCGATTAAAATATATATTTAGGGGGTAGATCAGGCGCAGTCACTGGAGCTATATAGAGGATGAGTAGATACATATCAATCAGGACAACACGAAACGTCTAATATGGAAAAAAATACGTGTGCATTTACTACCGGAGAGGTACAGGACACGTATGCCTTTAGTCCTGAGTAACTGAACGCTAACGATAAACTCTCGGCCTATCGTCGAGTTCTGCTTCGATCGAGATGTACTGTTGCTTTGATGCATGCCGAGGTAAAGGTGCAATAAAATGTATTAATCGACTATTGCGGGAGGGGAGCGTGAAGGACGAAGATATCGATGGGTGCGGTCGACTTAGAAGTAAGCAAAATCTATTGTTCATTCTGGTCAAAGAAATTATCTGAAACTATTTATTATTCCTCGACAAATTGCCATCGGTATGGACCTTTTAAATAAACGGCAAAAGCTGTTTTAAACAGCATCACTGCAGGTAGTGGATAACATAGACACGACCGCAGTCTGCAGTAGCCAATCGACAAAATGGCTTAACTCCAGTGGGTCCCCCACCTACGTTACATACTATATCCATCGACATTATATTTCCTAGTCCATATCTGTTTTCCGTGCTTCTAACATAGTTTATGCGTGCGGTAATAACTCAATTATTCAAATGTCGTTACATTCCCCGAAGTCCAGGGCGACTCATGACAAACTGCACGAGAGTACGTAGGCCCATATGAACTGTTATTACATGTATATAATCCATTATGAGTTACAGTTCACGTAACACGAAGCGATCGCAACACTTCAAAATTCGTTGTTTATGCTATACCCTCGCAAACAATATACATACGTAGTTACTTAGTTAATCCGTTAGGAATAGGTTAAATATCAAGTAACTCGTTATGTATGCCTTTCTTTGCCTTTTACATAACTAACCCATTTGGTGAACACAACAAACGGGTTAGCCTCTATTGCAGTGTATGTTATTTTATTAGGTATAAACCAATTCACCATACAATGGATACATCAATACATTTAACACACGAATAAATGAAAAACATCTCAAAGCGGCACCGTTATATAAATAAAATTTGCCACAAAAAAATCATAATAAAAGCTATATCTACAAACGCGAGAGCCAGTGTGCTGAAAAATGATTCATCGGAGGGGTATTGCAGAATGGCACAAAGGCCATTCACAGTCCCGCAGGGTGGGGCGGGGGGACACCGCCGCAATAGAGACACTATTCGGAGAATATCTGAAGCACAGCCTAGTCGGAGGGGATGAAGCCCTTCCTTAATCACGCTACAAGGACTACCCAGACTCCAAAAATATACATAATACATCGACACAATAATGCAAATTGCGATTAGGATCGGAAAAATGATTTCTGTCCCACGCCATTTTATGACATTACAGAATATTCTAGATGCCCACCGAAAAACAGGGGAATTCCTTTTATGTTTAGACAAAATTGTTTGCGTGCACCATGTCGAATATTTTTTTTAAGTTACTGCATCACCATCATCACTAGCATAATCAACACAACCACGGTCACTCTCATCTGGGTCACCATCATCACTAGTATAATCAACACAACCACGGTCACTCTCAGGACTATCACCATGTCCTCTTTAAGCTTACCACCATCCTCATTAACGTATCATTCATCGTCATCATCATCGTCGTCGTCGTCGTGATCGCCATCGTTGTCATCATCGCCATCTTTTACATCATCACCACTCTAACAATCACCATCAAGACCACACCTTCTCCACCCCACAGACAGCAACACCAATAATCAACTGTAATGCACAAAAGCGAACGACTAAAATACCTACGAATAATTGCATTGATTAGAGCGACCCTTTACATAGCTCGAATATGTGAGCATATCGACCCTCGTGCAATTTCTGGCAGACACTCGTGCGAATTGCCCACCGTGCATATTTACTCGGCGCGACAGTCGTCTGAGATGGACAAATATATCGAGACAGTAGCGGCACTTTTGATAATTGTCTACATAATCCGGACAGACGGCGACTATGTACCGCCTGGGTCCCCACACACAGGCGATATTGTATTATATTAAATATGAAACTGTTATGAGATTGTTTTGTGGTTCATGCTTGAATGACATCCATTGGTGTTGGCGTGTAAGCTATAAAATCGATTGCTGGTCGCATCAACAGATGTAGCTAATACTAGCATTCTCACAGTACTTATTCTCATTTCACCCCTGAAAGAATCATCGTTAGCATGGTGATCAAATGAACAGAATAATATTAGTCTAAGACTTTGCACCATTTCCACCTACTATCGGTGGCTACGGCTTAATATTGGTATCAGCCAATATCGGTTACTATATTTACTGACTTAGGATACCTAAACAAAATATACATGTACCTTTGGTGGGTCTCGAACCCACGACATCCGGGTAATAAGTCTAGTGCTCTGACAACAGAGGGACACTTCCCCTGCGCGTATACATAAAGACCCGTTTAAGAAGTATATAAATGCGCATGTGAAAGTCATCCATGAGTTGGAAAATAAGGGGTACCTAGTATCCACTTGCTACCTTTCTGCGTCGTCGTCCTAATTGTCGGTATCTCGATCCCATTTAGTCATATTCTAATGTTCACACATCACTGTACTAGTTTGTGGTCATTACCGTCATCATCGTCAGCTTGATAATTATTATTGTTATTATTAGCGTTGTTATCGTCCTCGTTACGCCATTAATTGCGTGACATATGACCCAGTGAGCGAACCGGGGCTCTATACACCACAGCACAGCACTCAATCGTCAACATAATGAGCCAGACCTCGGTGTGATGTTGCTTTAAGAAACGTGATGTATAGGAAAGGCTTACGACTGGAGGGAGAAAGGTTCGTGGGTCAGACATGCTCAATTAATCATGGTTGATGTTGCTTTTCCCCAGTGTTCAGACGTCCGTGTATACCCGTCTCCATTCAACAGCCACCGCAGACGGGCACACGTGTTGCGCCGTTTAATCTTTATATAACGGCTTATTTTACGAACTAAAAGTCAAAGCTCGTCGATCTGTCATGGGACAATGGGTTGCTTCACGGAGTATAGGTATCGATTCGATCATCCGGGCACTTAATGACGAAGTTTGTGGCTTTATTGGCGAGTATCGATGAATGTATTATTCAACGAGTAAGTATACTTCTGGGTGTATTTGCCAAATAAAATTATTCTGTACATATACTGAACACCACAAAAATGTCGTCCAAGACATATTGAAGTCATTTATAAACTATAAAAGTAAGACCTTATCGATTTACTAACCTACGTCAGTCAGTAAGACCTACCTTCACTTGAAGTTCTATACGATATGGCTAACATATGACGTTTTCTTGATGTATGAACTAGTTATTAATTCTCCCATCTAAATCACTTTCATTGTAAAGCACCTTTTTACAGGTGTAACTGATTAATAGCTAAGTTATAAAGCGAGTTCTTAATAATTCCTCTAACTGTTATAAAAACTTAAATCTTTTTTAACTTTCTAAAAAAAGCCCTTCTTAAATACCTTCCCAGAGACAAATATTGGCTTCTCGATAACACAGGCGTGTATCGTGGGGACAGGTTCTTTCTAGAATCAATATCAAAACACATCTTCTCACAAAGTAAATCAGAATGTCAATGTTATAACATATTGAAACAAATTCTCTTCCATTTTATCGACAAATCGCCATTCGTCAAACGCCAACGACTAAGCATCTTCTACTTGAAGTAAATCATGGATACACGACGGAATTCTTTATAAGGTCATAAAAATAAAACCAGATAACATAATTTACATTTAGACGAAAAAAAGTACAACACAATAAAACGAATAAATATACAGCAAAGCACAATAACGAATATATGAATGAATAAGCGATGATGACAGTATACGTAACAGTCTATGATATTTTTTCGGAGAGCGTTTGTGGATTCTCTCTCATATTAAAGTATACACTTAGTATCTTAGTATACACTTATATCGCTAATAGTGTTTACACATTGTGATCTATATGTGTGCCAATATTGAATATAAAACGTGCCAAATCGTCCCGACATATCTAATCACCGTATCCTATTTATGTAAGATATAAGTGAGTTCAATGGGTCTATTTTTATAATAATTTTAATTATTAAGTTGACTCCTGTCGCCAGCGCATCTGGTCACCTATCTCACATCGATTGTTTACACGAATACATCCGATCTGATGGATGATTATGTACCACTAGCCGAACTGTTGTATACCGTAGAATATCGTCCCTTTTGATTAAATTCATGTCTGAATACGCAGCAGTAAAGTCGAATGAAGACGTGAAAACGAGTAACTTAACATTCACACCACTAACCTCGCAACAGTCGTACCTCGGGGATATGTACTTTCCACTTGTTATATATACTGCACATGTCTCTGGAACAATAGGCGAGGCTTGCACTAATGTCTCTGTAGGCTATTACGGGTCCTTTATACAGCTAGCGCAGTGTGTGCAGACTGTTGACCTTTGTTCATTCACACAACTGGTTCCATAGGCTGACATACAACTTAATATATCGAGCACCGCTAAGTCTGTGGTAGTGGATGGTGATACAGTGAGATGACGGGAGAGCAGAGAGGTAAGCGCGATAAAGACCACGCAGAAAGTACCTGAAACGACAACGGAAAGGGGTCCTTACATAACTACACTGCAACGGCTACCCAAGCTCCGATGCACAGACAGGGTTTCACGGGCGGTCTCCTGGTCAGACCGAAAATCGATACACAGCGTGTGAATTGAATTGTAACGATTTGACGATCTACTCTACCTACACTGTGTTCTATAGTATAATGATGTCACCAGCCTGATTTCATCTTATCTATCCGCGGGTGACTGTATAATAAAGGAATTTGACGGTAAGATTATAGCATTATGATGCACTAGCAAAACTCACTCAGCTGACTGTCGTAAAACCCATACAACGAACACGCTATTACCCGTTAAACTCGAATGAGTTTACTGCCTTCTCCTTTAGAAATTTATTTGTATTTTAATAGTCTATTATTTAAATACTTGGAATATTTAGGTAAAAGCCATCCGTAGTGGTCGGTGCCACTACGCTAAAAGCTGACCACTCCAAATCAGAAAGGTTTGTTGGATTGATGAATGATGCAAACCGCATTGATTGGCGCAACTGTTCAATCTCTCTTTCAATGCGCCATTTACGCAATTCGGCGAATGGAGATACGGGTCGTTTTGTTGTCGAAGAGAAGGTTTTAAATTGCATCCTGTTTGCCGTACGTACAGATCGATAGAAGCCGGGACCGTCTCTAGTATACGCTACATTATCCTTCAAACGGCGAAGTTGTATCCTACGGAGCTTTTAATCTAAGGAAAATATATTTTTAATTTTCATAATGGATTTTTATCGCGTTCACGCTAGAGCCTCGATTACGCTTCGATTCAACCTCTTTTGACTTAAGAGAGCCATTCAAGCATGACAAACAAAATGCGAAAGAGCTATATTCGCAGGAACGAAAAAACAGTATAAGGAAAGGTTAGATAGCGGTTTGGATAGGATGAAAAGGGTAAATAACTAGAATTTAAATGAAAATTAATGAGAATTTTCTGGCAGCTTTTGCACGTGACACGTGATATTGATCGATGGTTGAATTTACATAGCGATATTCGAGCTAATTAACACAGTAAAAATAGGTCAACTACATTCCACATAAAACTCGCAGTTACTATTGGCATCGTCAAAAATGTTGTACACGTGTGCGTGTTGGACCCTTCACTCTTCGGGCCGTTCTGTTTCACGTTCATCGCAACACGCGGATGTGCATTGGATGCGAAATCATTGGCTGTGACCAATCGCCTAGCTTTAACTAGTTCGCTGGTTGTCGACCGGAGTGTTATAACAACCCTCGTTCGCTGAAACCGACGTTTAGTAGCTATCTTTAGTAAATAACCGAGTCGTTGAGTCGTTCCGATAATATTGTAGAGTAAGTAGTTCGCGACCCATCAGCATTGTAACATTATTATTTATAATAATATCTATTAATCTCGCCGAACTCTAAGTTATATCGATAGCTTGATTGTGAACGAATCTAGTATAAAATACTGCATCTTGAATAGGTGGAATACTTTCACGCTCTTTAATAATTATATACATCAACATCGACTAGCGATTGTTAGTTGCAATAACGACAAAACGTTTCTGTTAAGACAAGATTATCGATGCAACATAATTATTCCATATTATGACAGTATACAATTTATTGGTTTCGATCTCGTTACGTGGGAATCGTCCAGAAAGGTAAGTACCGATATTTACACATATCCTAGAAGATTTAAGACGATTTCGTACTATCTCCCATGACCCTAACCAATTTCAGACGCTTGTAAACGATCTCATACAATCTGAAACGATACCAGACCACTTTCTGGTGATCTCATACGATTCCAGACGATTATAGACGATCTCATTTAATCTCAGAGGATCTCCGACCACCTCAGATAATTTTAGATGATCTCAGATGATCATAGATAATAGCAGACGCTCCCCAACGATCTCAAGATGACCTCGGACTATCCATGATTATTTAGGATGATTTCAGATGATCACCTATAATTTCAAACGATCCTCTACTATCTCAGATGATCTCATACAATCTCAGAGAATCTCCGACGATCTCAAACTGTCACAGATTATCTCAGACGATTTCAAACGGTCACAGATTATCTCAGACGATCTCAAACGGTCTCAGATTATCTCAGACGATCTCAAACGGTCACAGATTATCTCAGACGATTTCAAACGGTCACAGATTATCTCAGACGATCTCAAACGGTCACAGATTATCTCAGACGATCTCAAACGATCACAGATTATCTCAGACGATCTCAAACGATCACAGATTCTCTCAGACGATCTCAAACGATCACAGATTCTCTCAGACGATCTCAAACGGTCACAGATTATCTCAGACGATCTCAAACGGTCACAGATTATCTCAGACGATCTCCGACGATTCCAAATGATTGCAGACGCTGTTTCTCCTAACCATTCAGCCACGAGGCCACATGCTCTAGTTTTGTCCGGGCCTGTCACCCGATACTTAGTGGCCAAAATATCAATATTTAGCTTGTGAAATGGCATGGTTTTATTATATTTTCCATGGCACACATTGTATAAATAAAATCAACAACAAACAATGTTGTATTTATGGAGGTGTATGCCCCACATCCGCTCGACAGCTAATTGCTTTAACTCCCATCGGTAAATATACAGTATATTATGGAAATTTGAGATCACTCGACATATGGGCAACATCAACTCATGTTCATATTACTGCAATTCGATACAGGCTCGCTGTTAATATTATCGATTTTAATATCGGCAATATCGCGGACAATAGAATAATACTGCAGTAAAACAAACACAATAATTTTATATGATGTATCCGCTCGTGTGTCGTTCTCATACTAATGCTGTTTCCCGCGCGTGGTAATTACTGTTCTGTATGATCAAGCCTAGCCTACAAAATCACGATTCGTCCAATGACGGTTTCACACCTGACTGCGAAACTCGGAGTGCTTTTATGCCGAGTTGTTTGAGAAAATGTAAAAGTATAGTTTGAAGAGGCAGAACATCGCTGTGACTCCAGGTTATATAACGTGACAGCTTAAATTGTGGTATTAAATAGGTCAATTTTATTTCGTACTTGAAATACCGATGCATCGGCTAGGTTCATTTTAGGAGGTTCATTGTGTCGTACGTACTCAGTAGATTATCGGCTTCCTTTAACTGTGCGATCGAACAAAGCGGAAAATAATGCGAGTGAGTTGTGGGTAGGAATGGCGTTTATGGTGAAATATTGCGTTATGTACACGTAACATAGAGACGTGATAGAGCAGAATACCAAGTTTATCATTTTGTTAGACAGACAGTTGCGGCTGCAATTACGAGAACCCAGCTGAAAAATGTGGCCATAACATGTCTTCATATCATTTTTATGTGGACGCACTTATCGTATGCCTACATACAAAGTGATTTATTATTCTATTTTTTCACCAACCGCCATCGGTTTTCATACGTTATGTACGCATAACATAATGACTAATGAAGGTTATATAAATGCCAGTAATAAAACATCGTATTCGGCTACAAAATTGATGACTGGGGTTGTTATTTCTGTATGGCCTGTCACGTATATATATCTGTGATTAACTACTGCGAATAACAACGGAGTAAAATTCCTCATTAATTTCGTTCGTGTAATTTGACAATAATGTTACTGAGCGTTCCGCCGCGGCTTGTAAGCGCCGCCTATTTCGGGGTGTGCACCCTGTCAGCTACTGTATTTGTCTGGTTATATCTTACAACTCAAACCATGGGGGCAGGTCGCGTGGTAGTTTGTCCGTTAGAATTCAATTCACGCGATCCTCTGTCAATTCGCCGTCTAATCAGTGTACAACCTGTTGCGTTTCCGGACAAAACGCCACAAACCCCATCTACCTAAGATGGTCAACTGTCCACCAGGCCTCCATGATTTTTCACTGCTCTTATAACAAAAGCTAGTTTGTCGTGTTGACCATAGGCTAGATTTGTAAACGACCGAAAATGACCCGAACAACATGATAGTCCTCGTCCCAATGCTACATACATCCAGGTCAATCGAGATTCCATAGCTAGAAACGATTTTTATAACATTCTTTAAACATTTTTTCACATTTTCGTTCCGTGCTAATGTCGGAATGAATGTCACAAATCGGCGAACGTCTTCGCAGCCAAAGCGCGGGTAACGTCAAAACGTGATTGCTCTGAAACTCTGGCGCCGTGAAGACGCTTCCCTGACTAAAGTGGCGACCACTTCAAGTATTAATAAGAAACTTTCAGGCTGTTTTACATCACGGAACAGACACGTAATTACATCTTGATTTTATTTAAACATAAATATGTTCGGGTAGCGTCCGTGGTGACACGGTCTTATACAAATGTACATCCGCTTTTAGTAACCAGTAGATTTACGACCAACATTACATAAGTATATACGAAAAGTAATGTTACGGTTTAAGCAGGGTGTAATTGTAAGAAAGATTTTTTAAATATTCTAAAGCAGAGCGAAACTCTAAGGAAGCCTTTAATATCTATTAAAGCAGAGTGCAATTGCAATAAAACCTTTTTACGTTTTGTTACGATTACTAGACATCAACAAAGTAACATAAAACGTCTGTAAATCAAGGTCAATATTAGGGATATGGGATATTTTCCTTGCTCGGGGTGTCCCTCACGCCTGATGTACGGCGTGTCTGACATCTGGGCTAATAAGTACGCTTTAATCAAACATATTTACTGGCTATCTTTGGCCTGGGTCGGGTGATTATGTGAAACTACCAGCTGGTCGGGATGATCTACCACCACCAGACAGCGAGTATGTCGCGGTAATATGTAAACAATTGCGGGAAGTTAACGCTCATAGACTGTGTGTAGAGCCGTATTAACGTCGCCAGTGATTGTGGTTTATTGCGGCAAGCTTCATTAGAATATATTCATACCGACCGCCGAGTAATGTAGGCTATAATACTGACGATTACGGACCATTCAGGCCCGTAATGTGGGCACGCTTTTTAAGTCCATCAACACAAATAGCTGAAATGGGTATACACGTGATAAAAAATCGCGTTTCAGCCGGATTAACGGAGATCGGTTGAGTGGCTGAGATATCATTACAAAAGCTGCTAAACGTTATGCCAACGGTTAAGGAAATCTCAACCTTTTCTAATACATTAAAAAAGCCGAAATGTTGCTCGCTGAAAATTTAGTTGAATACTAATTATAAGCTTAACTGCAGAGAGTAGCCAAACGACAGATTCGGTCATAAAGATCATCCTGAAAAAAAAACTCGACGATATAGACGAGTCCAACAACAGACTCGACTAAAGGGACGAGGTTGACAATAGATTCGACTATAGTGACCAACCGAACAATACACTCGACCATAAAGATCATCCTGAAAACAAACTCGACTATAGAGACGAGTCCAACAACAGACTCGACCATAGAAACCGGCCTAATTATAGATTCGACCCAAAATATTGAACCCGCAAACTTTCTGTCATGAGTCTAGCGTTCCAAACACCCGACTATTTACTTCCACAGGGGTGGACTGATGTTTATGATCCTGTGGTGATACCAAACCAATCAATGATGTTTATGATCCTGCGGTGATACCAAACCAATCAATGATGTTTATGATCCTGTGGTGATACCAAACCAATCAATGATGTTTATGATCCTGTGGTGATACCAAACCAATCAATGATGTTCATGATCCTGTGGTGATACCAAACCAATCAGTGGGCTTTGTGTGCGTGTGGGGTGTGGAGAGGTGTAAGGGCGTGCAACTCCGCGCCTGTTGATGTCTTATGGAAAAACAACACGAAAATGGCACGGTATTAGCCGGTGAAGGGTATAATATGGAGATGAACAGTAGGTACTTAGATAACGAGAAAAAACCTTTGCGAATCAATCAATTGATTTAGTTAATCACGAATCATACTCTATCAGGCATATTGACCTTACACACGCACACGCACACACACACACACACACACGCGCGCGCGCTCACACACGCACGCACGCACACACACACACGCACACACACGCACACAAACACGCACACGCACACACACACACACACACACACACACACACACACACACACACACACAGAGTCATGATCTCAGGAGAACTATTGACTTCACAATTCGTCCATTTCGAACCACCGGAAAGGCAGTGTGTATATTTATAGCAGGTTTCCAACTCTGGCATAATGACATAAAGGAAGAAATGAAAAAACTGTCATAAACTTGCAATTTTCCAAGTTCAATATAAGTTTAGCACAATGTGTAAATATAAAATATAATCTTTCACTATAAATTAGTGCCTCGTGTCGCACTCCCTAAACTTCTGTATTTAATTGAATTCGTTTATTTAACGATAATATGTAATATCCTTATGTCGTATAGTAACAGTTTATAGTAGCATAGTTTATAGTAGCATAGTCTATATTAACATTGTTGAATAATGTGCTGTATGATAATGCTTACTTGTAATATCAATGAATACTATATAGCTCCCTATTACCCTGGGTGCATACTTTATACATGTGGTATTTTATAAGCTAAAATCTTCAGTATTGCGCTGTAAATATATTACTATTTCTAGAAGAATGCTTACCTCAAAATCTCAAAAATTTAATTCACTCTAAAAACCTGAATATTTTAATATATTATTAAAAAATTATAACATTTTTGTGCGTAAAATGCAACGGTGCACATCATTAACTTGATACATTATTATTTATCCCAAAGATCATCTCATTATAACCGGAAACGCCTTAAATAAGTATTAAACCTCTGGCGCTTCCTTTCATCGAAATTCCATCTGATTATAAATGACCAGTAATATCGCCCAAGCAAGACATGTATCGTCTATTTCATATATGCTTCTTATGTGTATGTATACATAAATATCTGTATCTATTCGCGTCCGTTATTCCCTGCACAACATGTATGATTGTAAAATCACATCATGGTATTTCATATCGTTGTGTTTTATAAAGGTTTTGGATAAATGAACGAATGGACGAATGGACGATTGAAGGAATGGACGAATGGACGAGTGGACGAGTGGACGAATGGACGAATGGACGAATGGACGAATGGACGAATGGACGATTGAACGATTGAACGATTGAATGAATACATAACGATGCCGCCTCAGCAATGACGTAGCTATAAAGACTCGTAGATACACCGCAAAAGACACGGGAGACTCTGCAGACTGTATGACAGGCAAAAAACGGAGGACGAACTCTATTTCTGTTTCAAATGCTCGACGCTACACGATATCAGATCATCCACCTAACCCATGTACCAGACTTATTGTTCTCGGCCAAATACGGAAAGACTGTATGACAGCTCTAATAATTATATTGCACTTGGAAAATATACAAATATATGATATTTGCGAGC
Source organism: Epimenia babai (assembly GCA_011762755.2). Lineage (NCBI taxonomy): Eukaryota > Metazoa > Mollusca > Solenogastres > Cavibelonia > Epimeniidae > Epimenia > Epimenia babai. The sequence goes on from WURV02153657.1 coordinate 14,909, forward strand.
GAAAAACGGACATCCATATTAACAATTGTAGGCTTATAGACAGACATGTTACAATAATATGTGTATAGACAGGGTATCACGATTCTGTCTAAACCTTTATTAAGAGTATAGCCTATTACCGATAGTGTTTGCCAAACCTTTATTGTGCAGTATGCAGGTTAATTCTAGCGTCCAGCGGACCTAGCTGGCGCAGTAGTTTACAGATATGGCGGGAATACGCACGCCGAGGCCTTTGTCCCCTCTAAAACTCTAGTAGGTTTATTCACGAAATATTGTAGAAATTTGAGTAGTCATTGCTTAGTAGAAATATAATCACTCGGGGTATCAAAGCGGGCTGAAATGTATAAAATCCAGTGTAAAAGTCACCCGCTCTCTGGTGGGTAACTGTGCCCTGTTTAACTCAGCGTTGTCTATATTTTTGGTGGCTATTTAGTAGCCCACGTTGGTCGTGCTGTGAGCTGACCGAGTAAGGACTTGTGCCCGAGACTGAGGTAAATTGTATTACGGTTAAATAACTAATAGTTAGAGCCGTTCAGGTATCTTAATTGGGTTACTTTCGCTAGTTAATGTGAGTTGTGATCATAGTGCGTTGTAGAGATATGGTGACGTAGGTGAGTTGGATAAAGTAGGGGAGAGTTGGTTATGTCGGTATAATGTATAAAGATACAGCGGTGTTTATTCATTAGGCAATTTTAAGTGAATAGCATTTTGAAGGTATTGCGTACACGTGTAGGTATGTTCGAGGTATGTGTTGGGGTATGAATAGTATTAAAATATATTGTAATAAAAGTGTGATAGTGATGGATATTCGTTAAACTGAGTAATGTTGTAGGTATGGACTAAACCCTCTTTTGCATATTTGTATTTATTTGAATATAGTCATATAGTTGTTTTTATTACGGAATAAAAAGAGCTGGTTTCAACTTCTGATTACTACATCAAACTGCCGTCGTGTTCTATGGCATCCACATCCGGTCGGTTATTCGTGACACAAGGCTGGCTAAGTTGGTCAGTGTTTCGGTCGATCTCGGGTTATATAAATGTATGCGTAGCTGGGTAGCTGTGTGCTTACATCTGTATATAGATATGCGTGCGTACATGCATGCGTATGTTATACCATGTCCGCCGTATATTTTACAGACTATTTTAGATAGTTAGTATTTATATATACAGACCGTCCCAACAATGCATTTTTATCGACGATCTGCTACACACTCAAAATGTAACCAATACACATGATGTGGGTATCATTAGAAAGGCCCGCTATTTCTCTCTAAAATAAGCCATGAAAAATTAAAATCAAATGACATTTGTCAGAGATATAGATATTCCCGAGGCAGGTCAAAATGCCATCGATATCGTTTAATATCCCGCTAGAAATTCAGATTTCCCTTTTTTATAATAAATTTATGCGTTATTTATAAGTTTTCTTGTATATATTGTATGTAATAGTCAATCAATAAATCAATAAATCGATCGATCGATTGTAATAGTCGTTTCTTGAACAATAAGGATTGTAAATAATCCTGGCTGACTTAGCGCACAAATGAGTACAGGCGACGAGGAGACAGTCGAAGTATGCCGGATGTTGTCCGCTTCAATACTGTCGCCGTTATCTGCGGCTACCGATATATAGCTCTAATAGGGGGGATTATAGGGCGACTGGTCCGCACTCCAGTACGAACAATAGAGCTGGCCCGCAACTGGCCCGACAAATTCACACCCACTACTCAGGGTGAAACTACTGGTCCGATATGTCAGGGTGAAACTACTGGTCCGATATTTGTCAGGGTGAAACTACTGGTCCGATGTGTCTGGGTGAAACTACTGGTCCGATATTTGTCAGGGTGAAACTACTGGTCCGATGTGTCTGGGTGAAACTACTGGTCCGATATTTGTCAGGGTGAAACTACTGGTCCGATGTGTCTGGGTGAAACTACTGGTCCGAT
>WURV02153668.1:0-16854 GCA_011762755.2 Epimenia babai
AGTACACTAACGTTATATACAACATGAACATCGCCTTAATTTGATTTAATGTTTTATAATTTCTTAATTGATTAATTGACCAATTGATTGGTTCATCGGCTGATCCATTGATTGAGCCATTGATTGAGCCATCGACTGATCCATTGATTGACCTATTGATTGACCCATTGATTGAGCCATTGATTGAGCCATTGATTGAGCCATCGACTGATCCATTGATTGACCTATTGATTGATCCATTGATTGATCTAGTGATTGACCCATTGATTGAGCCATTGATTGATCTATTGATTGAGCCATCGACTGATCCATTGATTGAACTATTGATTGACCCATTGATTGAGCCATTGATTGATCTAGTGATTGACCCATTGACTGAGCCATTGATTGACGCATTGATTGACCCATTGACTGAGCCATTGATTGACCTATTGATTGACCCATTGATTGAGCCATTGATTGATCTAGTGATTGACCCATTGACTGATCCATTGATTGAGCCATTGATTGAGCCATCGACTGAGCCATCGATTGAGCCATTGATTGATCCATTGATTGAGCCATTGATTGATCCATTGATTGATCTATTGATTGATCCATTGATTGAGCCATTGATTGATCCATTGATTGACCCATTGATTGAGCCATTGATTGATCCATTGATTGATCCATTGATTGATCCATTGATTGATCTATTGATTGAGCCATTGATTGATCCATTGATTGATCTATTGATTGATCCATTGATTGATCTATTGATTGAGCCATCGACTGAGCCATTGATTGATCCATTGATTGACCCATTGATTGAGCCATCGACTGAGCCATCGACTGAGCCATCGATTGAGCCATCGATTGAGCCATCGATTGAGCCATTGATTGAGCCATTGATTGAGCCATTGATCCATTGATTGACCCATTGATTGAGCCATTGATTGACCCATTGATTGATCCATTGATTGATCCATTGATTGATCTATTGATTGAGCCATTGATTGATCCATTGATTGACCCATTGATTGAGCCATTGATTGATCCATTGATTGACCCATTGATTGAGCCATTGATTGACCCATTGATTGAGCCATTGATTGATCCATTGATTGATCCATTGATTGGGCCATTGATTGATCTATTGATTGACCCATTGATTGAGCCATTGATTGACCCATTGATTGATCCATTGATTGATCCATTGATTGATCCATTGATTGATCCATTGATTGATCCATTGATTGATCCATTGATTGACCCATTGATTAAATACTAATTTTTAAATTCACCTCCCGTTGGTTCAGCGTTTGTCGAGACGTTTCTTTCTCGATATATTCCGTGTCATCACCGCTCTCATTCCGATGTGCATTCATGTTTTAAACTACCGTGATGCCCCTACCCTTTTCACTTGAGAAATATCAATAAGTTGGAAAAAATAGTAAAAGCAACATTTATTGAGACTTATTGAATGTCGCAATTTTTCATTTCAATCCTCAAGAAGCATATTAGAGATATGTGAAATCTTATGACTTATTTAACTATAATTAGTCTCAAAAGGCGTTCGTTACCTTTGCCATTTTTCCTATATTTTGAAGACTCAAGCAGCTATCCCTCTCCTAAATTATAACTCGTTATCTTGAATTTAATTCATGTTCTTTTCTATGAAACATACAAATTTAAAATCTATATAATCCTCAGTGGTTATATCTCGACTTTGAGAGATTATCGACGTATATGTCAACTTCTGTATCCTCTATACTTCCTGATAACGAACTACCTGTGGTTCTCACCTTTTTTCCACCTCGTAGTGACTTACCTTGCACTAATTTATTATCTCCAGTCGTCAGCTATATATATTTTTTGTCATTCTTTCTGCAGGTAACCTTTCTTACTGTATCACATAAAAATCGCGTAACATGAAATTTCGGTAATTTCAGTACTGTACTGAAATTTATTTGTATTGTACTGTATATGATCTCAGATGATGTAGGCAGAGAAGTAGAGTAACTATAACATAACAGGCCTACGGTATTCACAGCATTTACTCATGTAAAGTGTGGTTGACAGCTAAGCTAATGAGTACGCGTTAATCAAATATATTTCATTTCATTGCTACGTTAAATCTTTTCCTTTCTCGTTTGATTGGACTGTGCCACACTAGGACTTCACCTCGTATCAAATCGTTATTTTCGCGCAAATTTCAGCAAGCAAAATATCCGAATTTCATAACTTCAAAGCTCCATTGTTATCCTGACATGTTTTTTCGATACACATTAATTTATTAGTTCGCAATACAATGATTTCTTAATTATGGTCGGTTAAACATCCAAGCATCGGGGGCAGCTGGCGTAGTGGTTAGAGCGTTTGACTTTGAATCTAGGGGGTCCCTGGTTCAAATCCCGCTATTACCAGTATACTAACTGTGGCGTTTTTCGGGCTGAAAGCGGATTAAACCCCATTGCCCATGGGAGTCTGGGTAGCCCTTACAGTGCGGTTCTGTTAGGGCTTTTTCCCTCTGACATTTGCTGTGTTTCAGATGCTCTATATATGATCTCTGTTGCTTACCTCCCCGCTATGTCATCATTTCACTGTAAATAACCATTGACGTTCCATAGACTTAGCGGAGTGTGCGACATATGTAGCTCGTATGTAGACATCTGGAACCGGTGGCATGAATAAAAAAAGGTCAATTGTCTGCCCAGTTTTTCACTTTAGGTGTTTTCCCCCACCCCTTATAAGGTAGGCTTATCAAATTGTCGTGTTAACCACATAGGCTAGCTTTGTAAAGGGTCATATATGGAATTGGCCTACACAACGATTACTTCGGTAGTCAGCCTATAAATAAATAAATAAATAAATAAAAACATCCAAGCGCACACCACGTAGTTTCGGCAGATGGCCTCGGTCCATTCATCCCAGCGATTCCAAAATGCTCGAGACAACCTAACGCGTTGTACGCTCCTATTAATCCGCGATAGGTTAATTATTTACGCCGATACGATGAGATCACGGAGAGGCTATCGAGTATAGGGACTAGGTATAGAGACTATGTCGTGACCATCCGACACGCGGCTGCATGCGAGGGAAGAAGCTCTTATATAAGCACGCCGCATGGGCCAGGCAGCTCCCGATGAAAGACTAGGTTTAAGACGCTTTTAGGCATGGGTTGTATAATGGCTAGGGCGTGTATTGATCCAGTGTCTCATGGAGATGAATTTAAATGGTCCAACCACTGCACTACCTGCCCCATAATTCCGAGTAAATAATCAGAGGTTTTTTTTTCATAGTAATCTTGACAAATCTACACACAGAGTGTTAGCTACTTAAGATGTCATAAGTGACTTCTGAATAGACAAATGCTGGTTTTTTCAACTTGTTTTATAACTATATTCCAATTGTACTATATTTTATCTACCTTTCAATCACCATTGTCTCTGCACAATTAACCCTTGTCCTGCTGAGCCTGGAGATATCCGTACTAAATCCATGTCAAATATAACAATCTAGCAGGACAGGGGTTAAAATATAGTTTTATATTGTGAGTTACATGATTACATGCTACTTAAGATGTCATAAGTGACATGAGGAATGAAATGCTGGTTTTTTCCAACTTGAAATATATCTATATTGCAATTGTACTATATTCTATCTACATTTCAGTCACCATTGTCTTTGTAAAATCAGTAGCATCACACTCGCATCCTCTAAAAACTGAATTAAAACTTCCAAAACGTTGTACATTCCAATCACCATCGTCTCTGCACAATTATAATATAGATATATTTTGAATTACGTGATCGAAGTATCAAAAGATTGCGGTTAAACTGCACAGATTTAATGGATATTTTGTTTAAAAAGAGGGATAAAATTGACAGATTTATGGATATTTTTGTTTAAAACGAGGGATATAATTGGCATATTTATGGATATTTTTGTTTAAAACGAGGGATAAAATTTGCAGATTTATGGATATTTTTGTTTAAAACGAGGGATAAAATTGGCAGATGTATGGATATTTTTATTTAAAACGAGGGATAAAATTGGCAGATGTATGGATATTTTTATTTAAAACGAGGGATAAAATTGGCAGATTTATGAATATTTTTGTTTAAAACGAGGGATAAAATTGGCAGATTTATGGATATTTTTATTTGAAATGAGGGATAAAATTGGCAGATTTATGGATATTTTTGTTTAAAACGAGGGATAAAATTGGCAGATTTATGGATATTTTTGTTTAAAACGAGGGATAAAATTGGCATATTTATGGATATTTTTGTTTCAGTCGAGGGATGAAATTGACAGATTTATGAATATTTTTGTTGAAAACGAGGGATGAAATTGACAGATTTGAAAAATATTTTTTAACTACATTTTGACTGCATACATTTAACGCTATTTCGTACGGGCTGTATGGACAGAAAGACAGTATGGATAAAAATAACTAATACTAATGGATGTTTTAGTGTAGATTAATTTTTTTACGTTTAGTTTTCGTGAGTACAGTTAGCTGCTTTACGTACACACCATTTGTGTGCTTAATGTGAGTACGCTATTGGGAAAGTCTTATATTAAGGTGAAGTGCTGTCAGATTTCGGGAGTGTATAATTATCGCAAGTACGACTGACTTTGATGCTATTCGTAGCATAGCACGGACGCGTTCTTTATTATTTATTTTGTATTTTATGTCAGGACAGATATGCAGCTTTATTCGATGTGACTGATTTGTTTTTCAGATCACTCGAACTACTACGTGTTAGACAATCACCTGTAGCCTCGACGATCACCGACTGGTCGCCGCCCACTTCCCCATCGTAGTACCCAACAAGTCACATGACGGCGATACGCGACGACGGTAACGATCACCGGTTACCGAGCGACTCGGTCGCTAGGGGACGTCGCTCGGGGGGCATTCGCGCACGGGGCGTTCGAGGCCTTACCCACGACCCTGTCGCGCGGGGTGATGCCGGAACGTCGCTTCCAACAGCCGTCTCCGATGGTCCACGGTCGCCAGGAACTGCTTGCTCGTCGCGTAGGAGCCAACTTACATCTGACAGTGTATATATATAGCGTGTGCGGTGCCATCGTTTTATAGGTGTAAACCATCCGTTACGCGGTTGTCGGTAAGCTCAAAACAGTCGTCAGGTACCCTTTTAGCTGCTCGATTTGAGGGGCGAGCGGGTTTTACGTCATGCGTATCGTGAAAAAGAACCCAAATACAATTACTCCGACGTAGTCCCGAGATAACGTATACCGGACACCTGGCATGCAGTCATTATCCATCACACATAGAGATGTCAGGTAATTGCGATCCAACGCAGGTAGATGCGTCAGGACTGGTGAGGCAGAAGGTCGAGTGGTAGGAGCGCAGGACTCGTAACCAAGAGGTTTAAGACCACCCACTGGTCAACTGTTTCGCAATGATTCTCAGCAAGTCATTTATCCCCTATAGCTGGGGTAAACCGGTTTCTTTCGCAAGTGATATATGCGAGTGTTGAAGGTATTGTGTCGTTGCTGAATAGCTGCCATTACAGTCATTGTAAACCGCATCTGAGAACTTTCATTGGGCTATATATGTTGTATTCTACCCTTTTCCCAATTTGTAAAAAATAAATGCATCCAGCAATCTCAGTCCAACAACGGTCGACGCGTCTTCGTATCAATCCATCTGGGTAGCCGTGTTTGGCAGTCCCAATCCACTGCAGGTAGATGTGTCAGGTAATCCGAACAAACACAGTTAGATGTGTCAGGTAATCCAAACAAACAGATGTGTCAGGTAATCCAAACAAACACAGGTAGATGTGTCGGGTAATCCAAACAAACACGGGTATATGTGTCAGGTAATCCAAACAAACACAGGTATACGTGTCAGGTAATCCAAACAAACAGGTAGATGTGTCGGGTAATCCAAGCGAACCCAGGTAGATGTGTCGGGTAAACCAATCAAATACAGGTAGACGTGTCTGACATTTTTACCATCGCCAGCGTGACCAACTATAACCGTCCAACACGTCGGCAAACTAATAATTTCCAGCGACATCATGTCCAGTGTGTCCAGTTTAGTCGCATGTCACGTATAGTCCATGGTTCCTATTGACTATTTTTGGAGTAATCTAACACAAATATCTGCACGGGGTGGGGGTGTGGCGTATAGCCGCGAGAGCATACAGCCCTCGTTGCTTATATGGCCTTAAATTTTGTTTCCCCACGCATTCATCAGACTAGATGTATTATTAAAGACGCAGTTTTTTCAATGACGCCCTGTCCATTTTGCTGTCGTGACGTCCCGAACAGCATTCCATCCTCCAGCCGCGCTTATTTCATTGGAAAAAAATCCAGTGCTTTTGTTGGTGTTTGAGAGCGTACGTTGAACTACCCCGTTTCGTTATACATATTTCTCGCATGCAAGCATTCTTCACGCCGTCGTAACGTCTCGATTATACGGGTATGGTGCAAATGCGGTTTTCTTTGTCGCATTTACATCCCAGTCGGCGGTGCTCTCGTTCGCCCAGTGAGAACGATGGAATATTTAGTCTGGCTCGGAAATTACATTTTTGCAAGAATTCGGCAGTTAAACTTTACGGGTCTCCGCGACCGTTTCACAATCACGTGTTGCTGTTAACTTGGTTCCACCTGTGACCATTCAGAAAGGCGTATCCGGGTCTCTGTTACGTAGCGAATGTGTAGAAGTTCGAGATTCGATTGTGATGACTACACCATACTGCCATTCCGAATTACCCTCGGTTGAGTTACGTACAGCACTGTTTTCCTGTATCCAAACCTATATACGGTACATCGCACGACTTCTCATTATTTACCTTGACTTTCCCGGCACCATTAATTTGCGTCAGACGTCTCGCGCGCGTGGATATATTTATTTTGCCCCGAACCACCAGGGTTAACCGACAATAAAAACGTCGCTCGTTCACCAAAACGCCTCGACGTCGCTCCAGAATGGTTCACTCTGTTTATGTCTCCGCTGCGTATGGGTTTTTAGTTCCTACGTAAATCGCCAGCGGAAAAACGCATTGCGTGTCAACGTAGTGGAAATCGCGACAAAGTTGTCTAATCAACACGCCGAGTCTACAACTTATTTGCGCCCCTTATATTCGCGTCATGCGTATTTGCGTGTCTTATGTTTGCGCAAGACACGTGTTGTCTACTCACGTGAAACAACGAAATCGCATCAATTCTTTTAACGATAAAACCAATCATTTTGCTTGAGATAAACGGTCGTTTACTTACGCAACACAGCAATAATTTTGCTACCACTTACAACCGACTTTATCGTATTTGTATTATCTAAAGGCGACTTGATGCAATACAGTTAGAATTTTTATCAGTTTGAGCGATTTTGCGTTAAATAGTATTACAATTCTCGTTAGTTATAAAACGTTCTATTTTGGCACTAATTTTATGCCGCATTTATTGTTTGCTTATTATAATTTGCATACAATACAACACCGATTGAAATTACAATTATTCTAATTAATACATCTCCATTACAGTCTCGAGTCTCTTGACCAATCACAAGACTGGCAACCGACACAGCTGCCCAATAAACAAACGGCGAATGCCACGTTCTTTTACTAAACCCGCGTCATGTGCATATATTTACATAAATTAGCATATGATTTGTACGAAATGCGGCTGTTTTTGTAGATTTTCCATTACACCATATACCTCAAGGCGTTAAAACGCCCTCCCCTTTTGGATTTATCGTTCATAAATGAGTAGTACTTTGAATGCATCCGCCTGTTATTTTTAGTGTATTTAATTTATGTCGTCGTAGTCTTATTGCAGTATTTTGCATCGCGTTTTCGGCCCATGGTAATGAGCTCGTCCACTATTACACTGTACCCTAGGCTGTAGGATGACGCCTCCCCCCGTACGTAGCTCGTTAAGTTTTTAATAAACCGAAAGCTACTTGAATTGACCACGACGAGCGTCTTTGGAGTAAAATAACGACGCGGTAATGATATTGAACTCATCGTGAAATGTGGAAATTAATTAAAAAAATAACCATACAGTTCTGTGTTAGTATTTTATGTAGTTATTGAATATCCGTGCAGGATATGCGTATAGTTCATTAATAGTGGATATTAGCCGGCCCACGTACCGGGAGTCATGACTCGTCCGTCCACGAGCCCATGCGTACTCGGCCTGTATAGCCTTCACTCGCTCATTGACTAGTCAGAACTTCTCTCGATTGTTGCTCGTCTGTTCGCTGGTCCTTTTGTACCGACAGACGGGTCTCGGCAGTTCGCTAGTCCGTGGGTACCTACATCCAATAACTGTAGAGCTCGATGCGGGCTCGCGGTGAAGTGACGTTCGTAGCACGAGCAGCTGCAATTAAATTGCGACGAAGATCGACGCGACAAACTAAAAGTAACGCGTTGAATAATTCACCAACTCGCCATCACGAATATTATACCACGATTAGTGATAAAAATCAGTCACGACGATTTGAGTGTCATTCTGCTCTTAAAGTTTCACTCCGTTCTGATTAACATATAAATAAAACAATTTTCGTCATATTAACAAAGAGAAACTTGTGAAACACGGCTACCACTATATACAGTGCGCGCCCGTACATATATTAATATATATTTAGTCTTGGGCGTATTGAAATATGTAAAAGTAATAATGATTTCGATTTTCGAAGTAGCAAAAGTAGATTCGTTGTGCCAGATTTACTGTTTACCGAGGGACTTCTATGTTATATATTGCGTCAAGTCAGGGAGATTGAACCTACGAGTCGCCCAACCGAAGACGTGGTGTTTCGAAACCTCTATTTCCACCCAGAATCTAAATACGACAGCCGTGCCGAGACTCCACGTTTTATGCTAGAGCATGTTCTTTAAAGATATCCTATTTATCCGGTCACGTCGGCTAGATATTGGATCATTCCACTTTTCTCCGGCTGTCGCTCGTGGGTCATTCTCGTATTTGCGGTCGCCTTTTTGCAGATATCCAACCTGAATAGACGTGTACGCGCTCTATAACACACTACACAACAACAAGCCACACTAAACACTGCCATGGATGCCGTAGATAACATCTTTATTATCTTCACTTATATCTTTCTCAAAAATAACTATCTTGAACATCGTAAATATCCATTCTTTCTCTTTGGTTAAAATAGCGTGAATACAAAATTATTCTTGCCGTCAACATCCCTGGCATATCTGCTCGAACAACGATTGGCTCACACGTATAGTGTCACCTCATTGGCTCAGCTATCCAACCTGAATTGCTAAAACTAGAAGTTTTAATATGATGAAGGTGACAAACTGATAATTCTCAATTTTTAGCCCACCTGAGCTTATGCTCGGTGATCTTTTCTGGTCGGAGGTTGTCCGTCCGTTCGTCCATCCCATGTTAACATTTTCTTATAAAATCTCAAGAACCGCTTATCGCAGATGTCTGCCCTTTGGCAGATATTGCCCATGGGTTGGTCTCTTCTAGATTTGTTCATGGTTTCGTCATCGCAGCTGGGGAAGTAACTTCTGTCGATGTTCATATTTTGTCTGCAAAAATCTTCTCAAGAACCGGTTATCGTAGTTCTGCTATTTGGCAGATATTTTTCTTGGGTTCGTCTCTTCTAGATTTGTTCATGGTATCATTGCACATAGGGGAAGTAACTTATGCCGATGTTCGTATTTTTTATTACAAAAATTTTCTTAAGAACCGCTTATCGCAGAGGTCTGCCATTTGGCAAATATTGTCCTTGGGGTAGTATCTTTCAGATTTGTTCAGCATCTCGTCATGGGAGCAAAAGGGGTAATTTGTAACGACTTTTTATTTGAAAATCTTCATCTTCATGTCTGCTGAGTGCGAAGGTCTACCATTTTACAGATATTGTCTGTGTAGGTCTCATCCAGATTTGTTTAGGGCATCTCTATTTTGGCAATTAGATATGATTTCAGCCTAGGTTTTCTCCAGAAATCTGTATTTTCTTGTTTCAGTATTTTAATGGGTATTTTCAGGTCCATTTGGCTTCTTGTTTTTGATGTCAGGCAGTCTCCTTGTTGTCTTCTCGTTCTAATATCCAGATCGCCTCTTGTTTTGTCTTTTTTTTCAGGTTAGCGTCTCGAGGCCTCCTGGGCCTCTTGTTAAGAATACGCACACTACACCTTGCAGTCATGTCTCGTGAAACTCGTTCGTATGTACTAAAATAACTGAAAAAAAGTTATAGCAACGACTATAACTTGTAGTAGACGGTTGTCAAGTGACGTTCAAGAGGAACTAAAATCTGATCGAGAACGCCCACTTGGATTATCGAGCATTTATATATCAATTAACGCCGGCGTTTTACAGCGTGCAATTTTCTCTTATGTGAACCAGTCACGTGCGTACAGATCGGATGTCAACCAATGTTTCGCTGACGGCTAAGCCACTTTATAAATCGTAATTGGTAATGGATGGTTCCGCCACTGTACGTGATTCCTCCGATAAACCTTTACGAATGTACCAAGACAACGATACGATAATGATGATGATTATAATGATGACGACAACGAATAAATTATGGTAACATAAATATCAACTAACAGCGTTCGTATATTTCTATCGGCGTATGATTGTGTGGTTCGTAAATTTTTATTGTAATGATTTGCGATATTTTGTCGTGGGTGGCGGCGGTTTTCGTGAAGCAGACACGTTTATCAGGTCCATATTGAATCTGTCATCGCTCCTAAGTAAACAGTCAATGACCATCAGCTATATCCCAGTCGATACATTGTGTACATATCGTCATAAATTCTCCCGCCAGCTTAGTGTCCCTCATTTATTTCGTTTTGCTTCCGAGCAGTTAATTTGAGATATTTACTCACATTGTGCGCGCTCGATATTTGGCGATGACCGATGTATGTTTTCTGTCATATCGCGTTTTATGCTATTGCATACATCAACGCACAACTCGTTTCGGCTGAATATATTCCAGTATTGCCTACGATTAAGTAGAGTTACATGACGAGATATGTAACAACACCGTAAGAACGACCCTCAACTCATACGACCATGATCATATCGACACCGCATGCGACTTGAGACAAACGCCCACTCGAATGTTTATCATTTTTAACGTGCCCACCTCTTATATTTTATGACTGTAATAATGATATATTTTATTCATACTATATGCGATGACCTCTAAACTAATCTTATAGAGAAAATTAATAGTTTCATCAGTGCTTCAGCTCGCTGTAAGAGCCAGATAAGTAAGATCATTGCCCAGGTACCGACTTGGGCAGTCATTCGCACAGAGGGTCCTTGTTACCGTTGTTTGGGTACCGACTTAAGACAGTTATTTGTAGAAATGTTAGTTGCTACAATTACAAACGAGCATGGCACGTTTCGGCTTCCATATCTAACAAGTACGTTATAAACCTGTAGGTCACCCAAAGTCTCAAAATATGTTAATAGTTTTGGTCAAAGCGTTGTCAGTCGTCACCCGAAGCCATGGCGCTCAGAGTCTTTCACCCGCCAAGAATCGATGCAGAGTTAGTTGTTGAATATCTCAGGAACGTTCAGGACCCCATTACCGATCCTTACTTCATGCCACTGCCGTAGTCATCAAACAGAAAATTACAGATCTGTCGGCTATCGTAATTTCATGAATTACTCACGACGTAATGACAGCGCCGTCAATGGTCAAACCCACCAAAATTGCAAAAGATGGAGCTCGTCCGACACCCCCAGATCAATTGGATTAGGTACCTCTTACTTGAAAGATCCAACTCATATAGTAGTACAAAACGCGATTTCTGAATACCCTGCGACGGCGAAGGATAAATGGGCATCGGAATTCAATTTTCGAGCGCGTATAGAATAGATCGCTCAAAACGATAAATGGTTCGCACAAAACGCAGTTTTAAGAATCTCTCTGGACGACATCTCGGCCGTAATTCATGTATACATCTAGTCGTTTACATAATTGTCCCAACTCTCGCTGACCCCACTCTCCGCACAATAGTACGACTAGGTACTCTGGTTCTTCCGCGGTGTTTCTTGTTTGTTTATGTGTCTGTGTACCGTTTCTATCTTTATTTTCCCATTTTAACTCCCTCTTCAAAGCAACGAATATCAATTTAAATAATTTATTTAAGGTAAGTATTAACCTATTTATCAAACATACTTAATACGCATAAGCAAACACCGTGGATAACCTATGCCTGCAATGTTACAGCTGGTCTTCTTATAGGTTTTGTGTAGCTATTCTATTCTTATATCATTTTCTATTTCCGACTTTCATTATTGCGTTAGACATTACTACCTCTTTATGTGCCTTTTCTTTTCTTAAACCCTCTTTTAATTTATCTTTTCATTATTACGTTAGATACTGCCTCTTTGTGTACCCTATTATTTTTATCCCCCTTTCTCTTTGCAATGTTTCATACTCTACAATTTTCATTATTACACTGCCTTTTATCCGCTCCCTTTTCTAATATCACCCACTTTTCCCAATTCCTAGTTTTTTCATAATACTATAGATTTTTTTCTATGTAGACACCTCCCCTGCAATTGCTTTATGTACCTACCGGCAGTGCACTTGTTAGAAGCGCGGCTTTTCATGCGAAAGGTTGGGAATTAAATTATTAAGGCTAGATTTATCGAACACACATTCGCAAATAAGAGTGACACTTTTCAGACGCAAGGTATATATAAAATGTCGTAATAGGATCGTCAGTTATTCACGGCGCATTTCCGAAGACAGAGAGTGGAAACAATGCTATATTTACCCGTATTTATACAATAAGTCCAAGTCTTTAGGTATTCTTCGATAATGTCGATCAATTGGCTGTCGAGAATAAAACAGCAAAGTGTCATACTGACCGGTAGATATCAGAAAAAAACATCGATAATACCTCTTATAAACGATGGCCTTGCGCAACATTTGATACGTGACGTGAATTTGAGGTGGGTTTAACCTATAATCGAGTATGTATTACGGTTGCATGAAAAGTTTCCGCTGCATAACGCCAATCAGTCAACGGGGTACTGCCAGACGCAAATCTCAGAGCCGGGTGTCTAGCCGCGATGCGAATCTGGAAATGATGTATGTGTAATAACAACGAAGATCGAGTGACGTTTGGTCCAATAACGCCTAGTCCGCAACATCGATCCGCACTCGCCTCCAATGTTCGCCGATTTGCTGGGATTTGTTCGAGTATTGACCCATATGGTCTGCTATTAATGAGAACATGACTCGATGTAGACATTGATATTATCGTAAATTCATTCCGTAATTTCGTGATTTCACTTTTCAGAGATCGACATTTAGGAAGTATTGGTCGTAACAGTCATTTTGTTCGTCGACGATGGTCGAAAACAAACTGGCTTTTTTCATACACCGCTGCTGTATATTATAAATAGTACAATTCATTGAGAAATGGACGCATTAATTTCTACTAGTGCATTTACATTATCCGATTTTTCGGCCACCGCTCCCGCCCCCGCTCCCGCCGCCGTCTTTCATGAAAAACCGGATTCTTTTTGAAATTCGGACGAGTTCGAAATTTGTTGGGAGCGGGAACGGGCGCGTCAACCAATGTACGAACAGTGTCGTTCACGTGATATTCGCCCTAGCGAAACATTTTTGGTACAAGATGGCGCCGCGTTTAGATTTAAAGTTAAGTGAGGAGCAAATGTGCGCTCGGTTCCTGACTGTGTTATACGCCCCTAGTTCTTTTTACGCTTTTTTAAAAGAATCTCTCATCCACACTGCTTGGGTTTTTCTCCTGGGCAGGCTCGCAACGATTTTTGTTGCCGCACTCGCGGCGGCAGCTACTAAGTTTGTACCGAATTGTTTATAAGAACTGTCATCGTCACTACGGTAACCCGCCATTTTGTAAAAGTGGTATCATGTAACTTTTAGGCAGGCGAGCGAGCGATTAGAAACGTCAGACGGAGAGTGTGAATGACCATCCGATTTATCGCAGGCGGGAGCGGGGGCCGAAAAAATCAGATAATGTAAATCCAATAGAAGTTTTCCACCGGTGATCTCGTATTGATGGTAGTTGTTTGATACGAAAACGTGGAGGCCAATTTCTCGCAGTTCTCCACGACGAATTAGTAGTTTATCGCTGCCTATTCCCGCTCCGATTGGTAGTATTGGAGTTTTAATTTGAATAACGGTTTGTGGGATATCGTGGCAACACTCCTGTATTATTTATGGACTTTCATTCATCGCTAAATATTAAACAGGAATAATCATTCACGGAATCTTGTGCGGCGGAACATGTACATATTGTTTCGCGACATTCAGTTCGAAATCGGCGACATAAATTCAGATATACACGTCAATACATGATCATTCATCCATGGCTCAGATGTATGTCTATGAGTGTACATTCAGAAGCCTGGCTTATATTCTTACTTTTAAGCCTTACGGGAGAAAAATACGGTGTTTGTTGAATATCTACAGAGTTGGTACATGGCTGATAGACTAACAAAACCGATCATTACGGTCTGTAGCGTGTCCAGGCCTCCTGAGGGATTCCTTTCTGGTTTATGGTTTTTCATGAAGTCTATAATTCCTGGTGACATATTTGCTCGAATACGGCTGGCATGAAAGTCCTCTCGGCGCGTTTGAAAAGGGCATTAATACCGAAATTCGCAGTAGGAAGCCTGTCTTGGTAACTCAGTTGATGGGGCACCAGTCCGGTCATTTGTAGGTCATGGGTATATTTTTAACTCTGGTTAGACTGGAACGCACTATCTTAATCACAAATGCGTCTGCTCCCATTAACTTCAAACGTCTACAATATACCATGACTACTTTTTATGCGTCTCACTGTAAGGCTTTATTAACGTTGGATGGTCATTCGCTGGTATACATGCCAATTATCAACTTAATCCTTATTAATAATCTTTATACATAATTATATATACCCGATAAAGAAAAATGCGTACTAACATAGGAAATTTAACGTAAATCCTTGTAATAGTGGGTGAATCCGTGAAGTTCTTAGAAGAGATTTCTTAGGGCACTCGAAATGTACAGCGCCTATTTTAATAGATCTATAGGTTTTGAGTTGAGTTTATTATCGATATTGTGTAGGAAGCCTTGTTTTTATTGCCATAATATGATACCATGTAGTGTTGGATTACACGGTTGTGTTTTTATGGCTGTTTGGCTTACGCAAGTCGCTGTATTCCCAACACTTCTCGCAGGTGGCACGATATCAATTTGTAAACAGCGTGCGGCGGGATCGTACCGTAGATTGCCCTGTGCTAATTACGCAAAGGTGTGGGGTACGTGCCAAGGAATTGAACGCGAAACAACAACGATCATTCCCAAAGGAAATATTTATAACGGCCAACAAGTACTCCATCTGGGGCGTAATTGTGAGGCAAAGAGCAAATATTGAGTGGACGGCGCAATTATTCGGCGTCATGAGCCGAGAGATGGTTATGATGAAACGAGCGCATGGTTAGAATTGTTGATTGACGTCTAATGAAACCGGCCAATTCATGCGTTCTTGGAGGAGAATGCGACGACTATGCGAAGGCGTGGGTTGTACGTGTAACAGTCAGTTAACTCGGCGCGAGTCAACTTGTTTCGCCGGACAGCTTATCCGTCCCGATCGATAGGAGTCTGCTGCACTAGAATTTCAGACGCCAAGAGGAGATAGGTCAGCGAACGAGCATTGGTTGGCTAAACCGCGTTATCCTATTGGTCGGCAGATGTTGCATAATGGCGGGGAAACTAACAAACCTGTCTTTAAATGTCAGACACACATCGGATCTAGCTAGTCAGGCGTTCAGTTCAACTCGTTCGAATTTATAGAAGTTTGTTTGACACGAAGTTTATAGACACACGTAAGAAGATGAAGTCGTTTCTGGCAACTCTTGCTCTCGTCTCGTTTGTGGTTTTCTGCTATCTTACTTCGCAGGTACGTCCTCTAAAACAAACCATACAATGGTGTACATTTACAGTATGAATCCGCAGATACAGAAGTATAATATAGACTGCTTTCTTGATGACGAGTCGTGTTGGCTGCCTTTCGTAGACTCCGAGAAGATATTCTTGCGCTATCATTATTTCACGAAATGGGAGATATTGGAAATTTTTGTTCAATCTCCTCAATACGGTATCTCAGTACGGTACATTATTATGTTATTTTGGCCGTCATCACGGACGTCTTAAGGCGGGCTAACACGGCTTAACTTGTGCATCTAATCAGTCACGTGATTAATCGTTGACATGTCGTACGGGGCAGTAGAACCGTGTTGGTGGTTCTGTTTAGTTGAGCCAGAAACGATTCTCGATCAGTCATACAAAAGTAAGAGAAAAAAAATGAGCGAGATTAGAAAAAAAACACAGAGAGAGGCGGTGTGTACCGTAATAATGAAAAGTTGAACGTTGGTAAAGAAGAAAGGGGATACGGTAATAATAGAGATTATAGCAGATCGTCTCGGTGGCTGTGTTGAGTGGAGCGGGAAACAATAATTGTCGACCAGTCGTACAGTAGATCGTGTTGGTTCTAGAAACGATTCTCGATAAGTCGTACGGCAGATCTTGTTGGCGATTCTGTTGGGTGAAACTAAAACTGATTCTTGACTAGATGAACAGAAGATCTTTTTGGCGATTGTGTTGAAACTAAAACGATTCTTGACTAGTTGAACAGTAGATCTTTTTGGCGATTGTGTTGGGTGAAACTAAAAACGATTCCTGACCCGTTGGACAGTAGATCTTTTTGACGATTGTGTTGGGTGAAACTAAAAAAGATCTTTGACCGATAGAACAGTAAATGTTGTTGGCGATTGTGCTAGGAACTTGTCTTGCCAAGTCGTACAACAGATTGCGTTGGCAGTCGTGTTGCGTAACAATAGAAGAATAGAAGCAATAATTTC